>JAODAL010003461.1:0-173547 GCA_025379985.1 Phyllomedusa bahiana
ATGCCCGGCCCCGGCCCCATAACAACCTCCATAGAAGTGAGCGCATAACAAAGCCCGCCCCGGCCCTAACAACCTCCATAGAAGGGACGCATCAACCAAAGCCAAGGCCCCCTCAAACAAACCCCCCCCCCATAAAAAGGGGGGCGCACAACAAACCCCAGACCCCGGCCTCATAACAACCTCCATGAAAGGTGAGCGCATCAACCAAAACCCCGGCCCCGGGCCTCATAACAACGTCCATAGAAGGTGAGCGCATCAACCAAACGCCAGACCCCGGCCTCAGAACAACCTCCATAGAAGGTGAGCGCATCAACCAAACGCCAGACCCCGGCCTCAATACAACCTCCATAGAAAGGCTAGCCCCCCATCAACGGGGGACGAAACAACCAGTCCCCGGGGGGGCCCCTCATAACAACCTGCAAGAAAGATGAGTGCATCAACCAAATGCCAGACCCCGGCCTTATAACAACCTGCAAGGAAGGTGAGCGCATTAACCACACCACAGACACCGACCCCCTAACAACCTGCAAGGAAAGTGAGCGCATCCACCAAACGCCAGACCCCGACCTCATAACGACCACCATGGAAGGTGAGCGCATCAACCAAACGCCAGACCCCGGCCTCATAACAACCTGCAAGTAAGGTGAGCGCATCAACCAAACCCCAGACTCCGGCCTCATAACAACCTCCATAGAAGGTGAGCGCATCAACGAAACGCCAGACCCCGGCCTCCTAACAACCACCAGAGAAGGAGCGCGCAAACAACCAAATGCCAGGGCCCGCGGCCTCATAACAACCTCCATAGAAGGTGAGCGCATCAACAAACCCAGACCTGGCCTCATAAAAACCCCTCCAAGAGGTGAGCGCATAAAACCAAACCCAAATCCGGGCCTCTAACAACCGCAGGAAAGGGGAAAGGAGCGCATCAACCCAAATCCAGGCCCCGGCTCATAACAACCTCCAGAATGGTGAGCGCATCAACCAAACGCCAGACCCCGGCCTCAGAACAACCTCCATAGAAGGTGAGCGCATCAACGAAAAGCCAGACCCCGGCCTCAAAACAACCTCCAAAGAAGGAGAGTGCATCAACGAAACGCCAGACCCCGGCCACATAACAACCTCCATAGAAGGTGAGCGCATCAACCAAATGCCAGGCCCCGGCCTCATAACAACCTCAATAAAAGGTGAGCGCATCAACCAAACGCCAGACCCCGGCCTCATAACAACCTGCAGGGAAGGTGAGCGCATCAACCAAACGCCAGACCCCGGCCTCATAACAACCTCCATAGAAGGTGAGCGCATCAACCAAACGCCAGACCCCGGCCTCATAACAACCTCCATAGAAGGTGAGCGCATCAACCAAACGCCAGACCCCGACCTCATGACAACCTCCATAGAAGGTGAGCGCATCAACCAAACGCCAGACCCCGACCTCATAACAACCTCCATAGAAGGTGAGCGCATCAACGAAACGCCAGACCCCGGCCTCATAACAACCTCATAGAAGGTGAGCGCATCAACGAAACGCCAGACCCCGGCCTCATAACAACCTCCATAGAAGGTGAGCGCATCTTCAAATAGCCAGTCCCCGGCCTCAATACAACCTCCATAGAAGGTGAGCGCATCAACCAAACGCCAGACCCCGGCCTCAGAACAACCTCCATAGAAGGTGAGCGCATCAACGAAACGCCAGACCCCGGCCTCATAACAACCTCCATAGAAGGTGAGCGCATCAACCAAACGCCAGACCCCGACCTCATAACAACCTCCAAAGAAGGTGAGCGCATCAACCAAACGCCAGGATTGAGGATTTTTATTTTTTATTTTTTACAGATGCTTTTCCTGAAGCAGCACAGACAGCCTCGCTCTTACCAAAACATCCCCTAAAATTAAGATCTAGCTCGTCTTTAGGAGCAAAAATTAATATAAGACACTGTCTTATTTTTGGGGAAACAGGGTACATCTCAGGGAGGGTCTATATTTATTTATTTATTTATTTATTTATTTCTCCTCAGTGAAGCCGGGTTCTAAATGACCCCAACCAGGGAGAAGCCTGAGGCCGGCAGTATCCGGGGCGCCAGCAGAGGGCGCTGTGGCCAAACTGACAAGCCAGACCGCTGCGCTCCCAGCATCCTCCGCGGACGCCAGTGCCACGTAACAGGCTGTCGCCGCTTCAGTGCGTTGTGTCACCGGGAGTGCGCAGTGCGGGGCCGCCGCCGCCTGAGGGAGCGACATGGGGGGCTCGCAGAGCGTGGAGATCCCCGGTGGAGGCACGGAGGGCTACCATGTGCTGCGGGTACGTACGTGCGCCGGCCTGTGTGTCCCCGGCCGGCCCTGCATGGTCATCACTGGCCGCTGCCTCCTGATAGAGGGAGCCGCGTCCGCCCGCTGCCCTCCTCCGCCATCCGCCCGGGCTCAGGCAGCCATCTCCCTACACGGTACAGGCAGTCACTGATATGTACAATGTGGCCTCCCGCTGTTGCTAGGCGACCGCAAGGACCCAAAGAAATCCCTGCTGAGGCCCAGACTCCCCATCACAGAGACTCCTGCTTCATCTGTGCAGTGATGTGGGGAGAGCTCCAGGGTCATCTGTATCCAGCGCGCAGTGCAGGCTTCGTTGGATCATTTGCTTTATACACAATGTACCAGAAAATGGGGCCCTCACCTGGTGCCCACAGGAGCCGCTCATACTGGCACATGTAAGAGCAGTACAGGCATAGTAACCGCACTGTACTTAGAGAGGCGCTACTAGTTACCTCACCAATCACATGCGATAGCACACTCACTAATATACATGTAAGAGCAGTACAGACATGTAGTATCCACACTGTACTGTAGAGAGGCTCGCAATACTATGACCTCCAATCATGACTGGCATGCCACCTCACTTAATACATGTAAGAGCAGTACAGGACATGTAGTACCCACTGTACTGTGAGAGGAGGCCATGCTACTAGACGCCAATCACTGCATGCACCTCACTAATAATCATGTAAGGATCGCTGTAACAGGACATGATAGTATACCGCTACTGTACGTAGGAGGCGCATACTAGAGCCAACTAAAATGTCAAGAGCAGTACAGGTACATGTAGTAGAAGTTACGCACTGTACTGTAGAAAGGACTACTAGACCTGCCAATCACTGCATGCACCTCACTGATACAGAGGTTTTACAAGTAAAATATAAGGGGTCGGATCTTCTGTCAATCACCTGAGCCACAGATCAGCAGTGTATGGGACACTGTATGGAGAGTGTGGTCCCAGGATACAATATCCCAGCAGAGACCATTGTTTGGTGAGAATACTGTATCCTGAGGCCTCTGTGACTTGTGGTTCCCGCTCTGGTGGCTGCTGTTTGTTACCACACTTACCCCACAGGAAGAGCTGTGCTGGCCGGATCTGCCTGCAGTACCTGCTCATTATAGAGGATACAGCTCAGTGATTTGCTTCTACAGGAGAATCGCTTTAAGGCAGAACAGGGAGTGCCCGGTGTGAGCGGTCGCTCTGTACTGATGCCCCCTTTCTCAGTGGTACCAGGGCACAGGCAGCGTGACATCCGGGATTAATGCCGCCGATGGGAAACCTCCACAGTGCAGGCTGATAGTAATGTAGCACAAACGTGTATGGAAACAGAGTTCTAAAATGTCCTGAACACTCTTCCATCCACATCTTTCCTTGGTTGTACTTCATAGACGAGTGTTTTTTCAGTCACATGAACTATTCTGCAGCTCTTCACATTATATATGATACTTGTACAACCACAATCGGAGAAACACAGTGATTAAGAATTCAGACCAAAGGTGTTGGGGTGTAGAGGATGTCTCAGCTAGTTGGCAGGACATATGGTGTAGAGGTGCAGTGGTGGACAGAAGTGCAGGAATGGGCGGACAGGAGGTTAACGGGGTTCCTTTGAAGGGGCAGCGTTTCGGGGCGGGATGGCGTGCAGGGCGGGCAGGGCAGCGGTTTTCAGGGGGATGGGGCAGGTGGGCGGGCGGGGACGGGCAGGACGGGCCCTGGGGCAGTGACTGGGGCGGGACAGGGGCAGCGGTGCAGGTACGGGCATGGGGCAGCGGTGTGGGGCAGTGACTGGTGCAGGGAAGGGGCAGCAGTTGGATAAAAAGATGGTTCTGGCTGCTGAATAAATGGAAAGCACAGGTTCTGATTGACGGACATGTACAGGGATTCTCGCCTCCTCGCTTTATTAATTACTGTAGGAAACCTCCCACTACCTGGAAATCGATAGTTATTTTGTAATGGGCAGAAGCTTTTATCACCACACGATTGTACCCATAAGCCACACAAGGTGCTGAGGGGCCATGACTGTAGTCCCAGTGCCTATATGCTTCCTTTTGGCTTCTAGGCTCTCGCTCACTTCGGTTCTTGCAGTACGTGCTGGCCAGCACTTGCTTCTAAAGCGCAGGGGGAGCCGAGCCCATAGACTTTTATTACCCACCAGTGTCTAAACGCCGGAGTGAAGGGACATGTCACTTCTTTCTCCCGGCATATAATACGCGTGTATTGTACTCCGGGGAAGACACCCATAATTCATAGCTCTCTATGAGCGCTTTGAATTACTGTAATTGTGGGGCGCATTTCAGGCGTATTTCAGTGCAACTATGTGCTGAAATGTGCCCCAAAATTACGCCGTGTTCACTTTACCTTAGAGAAGCCCCACCCCATCATGCTGCTGATGACTGCACTGGCTGCCATCTTCATCACCATGGTCCCCCTCAATGGGTGAACTATGCAGAGGGATTCCTGGAGGTAGCCACAGCCGGCTGTTTTTGCTTGGGATGAAGCATTACATGGAAGCATTGAAATTTACACGCAATACTCAATGGCCTAGAGCAGTCACTGTGGCTCATAGCAGGGTCCTTGACTTTTGTCTTTTTCTTTCTTCTTCCCGGGATCCCCTTGAGCTTTTGGGAAGAAGTCGTCTGATGTAGACTGTGGGCAAGGAGGGTGAACACATCCGTAGGCCTCGTGCACATGGCAGTGCTGTGGAGCTGCAGGTATTGGGGGATATTCTGCTTTTAGAGGCGGACTGCTCTGATGTGGTAAGCAGTAAAGCAGGCCGCCATAGTTTTATTTTTCTGGCAGGTGTACAAGGGTGCCCTGTGCACTTGTGTGTGTGACCTACTCGGTACAATGTAGAGCCAGAGTATGGTCATTTCCACGAGCGATAGGACCTCTGTGTGGTGCAGTAACAGATATGCTACAGGAATCTCCAGGGCGGGGCACACCTCGATGGTAACCGATTGTCTCTCACTATATGTCCCAGTTTCAGCAGGAATCTGGCTCCGTACATCAGGTCCTGTATCTGCAGCGCTGCTCCCTCTTCCCGATGAGATGAATGAAGGCGGCATGTGGTTGAGGATCCCAATGAATATCTTTTTTGTTTGCTCGGTTTACTGGTCGTACCCTCCATATTCTTCACATCAGCACAGATGACTGCGCTGATAGTTTACATTGGGGGAAACCTGTTTGACCGGATCTAAAGGAAAACTCAGACATTCTTGAAAATGGTTATTTTTACATTACACATTTAAAGGGATTGTCCACTATATTTAGGTTGTTTTGCGATACTGATGGCCTTATAGATTAAAAAAAACCCTTATTCTTACCTCTCCTCTCACTTCGGATCCAGTGCTGCCCCATCCTCGCCCTCCACCTCTGTGACCCGCACCTATCTTGAGAATGGGCCAGTGGAAGTCTTGACCCAGAATGGAGAGCAGTTCATGCTGGCACAACTCCATTCTGTTGTGTGGGAGTTCTGACCATGGCTGTGCTCCAAACTCCTATAGAACAGAATGGAGAACCATGCGCAAGCGTGACCTGCACTCCATTCTGAGCCAAGACTTTCAGGGCCCGTTGCTGAGACAGGTCTGGGTCCCAGCAGTGAGATTTGCAACTATCTGACTTTGATGACATATCCTAGCAATATGCCATCAAAGTCTATGGTGGGAACACCCCCATACAACACCTTTAAAGGAAGCAGAGTTATTATTTGTACTTCTAGCACTGATAGGGTTAATAGGCAAATCCTCCTAACTGTGTAGATGCAGGAAAAACAATGCGTTTGTGCTGCCAGCGTGTCCACTTCCAGGTAGATGCGGGGACTGGACTATGGGACGGTGCCAATGTGTTTTCAGCACAATGTAGCAGTCAGCAGTATTTTTACCTTTCTGCTATATAGATACAGTGGGGGGAAAAAAGTATTTAGTCAGCCACCCATTGTGCAAGTTCTCCCACTTATGAAGATGAGAGAGGCCTGTAATTGACATCATTGGTCGACCTCAGTTATGAGAGACAAAATGAGAAAACAAATCCTGAAAATCACATTGTCTGACTTGAAAATAATTTATTTGCAAATTATGGTGGAAAATAAGTATCTGGTCACCTACAAACAAGCAAGATCTCACAGACCTATAGCTTCTTCTTTAAGAGGCTCCTCTGTCCTCCACTCATTACCTGTAGTAATGGCTACTGTTTGAACTTATCATTATAAAAGACACTTGTCCACAACCTCAGTCACACTCCAAACTCCACTATGGTGAAGACCAAAGAGCTGTCGAAGGACACCAGAAACAAAATTGTAGCCCTGCACCAGGCTGGGAAGACTGAATCTGCAATAGGCAAGCAGCTTGGTGTGAAGAAATCAACTGTGGACAATAATTAGAAAATAGGAAGACATATAAGACCACTGAGAATCTCCCTCTATCTGGGGCTCCACGCAAGATCTCACCCTGTGGGGTCAAAATGATCACAAGAACGGTGAGTAAAAATCCCAGAACCAAATGGGGGGGTCTAGTGAATGACCTACAGAGAGCTGGGACCACATAACAAAAGCTACCATCAGTAACACACTACACCGCCAGGACTCAGATCCTGCAGTGCCAGACGTGTCCCCCTGCTTATGCCAGTACATGCCGGGCCCGTTTTGAAGTTTGTTAGAGAGCATTTGGATGATCCAGAAGAGTATTGGGAGAATGTCATATGGTCAGATGAAACCAAAGTAAAACTGTTTGGTAAAACACAACTCGTGTGTTTTGGAGGAGAGAGAGAATGCTGAGTTGCATCCATAGAACACCATACCTACTGTGAAGCATGGGGGGGGGCAACATCAGGCTTTGGGGCAGTTTCTCAGCAAAGGGAGCAGGACCACTGATCCGTGTACATGAAATAATGAATGGGGCCATGTATCGTGAGATTTTGAGTGCAAACCGCCTTCCACCAGCAAGGGCATTGAAGATGAAACGTGGCTGGGTCTTTCAGCATGACAATGATCCCAAGCACACTGCCAGGGAAACGAAGGAGTGGCTTCGTAAGAAGCATTTCAAGGTCCTGGAGTGGCCTAGCCAGTCTCCAGATCTCAACCTCATAGAAAACCTTTGGAGGGAGTTGAAAGTCCGTGTTGCCCAGCGACAGGCCCAAAACATCACTGCTCTAGAGGAGATCTGCCAACTGGAGGAATGGGCAACATACCAGCACCAGTGTGGGACAACCTTGTGAACACTTACAGAAAACGTTTGACCTCTGTCATTGCCAACAAAGGATATATAACAAAGTACTGACATGAAAATTTGTTATTGACCAAATACTTATTTTCCACCAAAATTTGCAAAGAAATTCTTTCCAAATCAAGCAATGTGATTTTCTGGATTTGTTTTCTCATTTTGTCTCTCATAGTTGAGGTCAACCTATGATGTCAATTACAGGCCTCTCATCTTTTTAAGTGGGAGAACTTGCACAATTGGTGGCTGACTAAATACTTTTTTTTCCCTCACTGTATGTTAGTCTGTAAATAATACATTGAACTGGTAGCATTTCATAGAGGGGCTGACTAGCAACACTCTTGTGCCCAATTTGATTTTGGGCATAGAAAGACACTGTGGGACAGTTGGCTGTGGACGGTTGTCTATGGAAGTATCTTGTGCCTTTCCTATTAATTAAAACAGAATATGTACATGATACTTGTTGCAAGGTCGATGTCTGGTAGGGCAGCTGAGGGAGGTGCTGTAGACTGTAAGCCCCTGTCAACGAAGGAGTTAATCCCAATTTGTGGAAAACAACATGATCATCTGTATAAGGATCCATGTAACGTGGCCATAGTTCTCATATTTCTGATCATGTTATTTTCCTGTTACCTTGCTTCACACCTATATATTCTCCTGTTATGTGCTTTCACAGGCATTTTATGGATAAAACAAGACTATAAATCTTTCATAGTGATAATAAGAAAGTAATGATAACAATAGAAGTTATGTTAGGATTGGTGGGAGATTTTTAGGATGTTAGTACATGATGCTGTGTAGTTGATTTATTGCTATGGAAGTTTTCTTGGCAGTATTACTTGTAATCCTGTATGGTATAAACGGCCCTCCTGTATATTCAGGGGCCATTGCTACCGAAACATCTGTTTGAGTCAGTGTTTCCCCGGATCCGTATTGAGACCAGATGCATATCTATTAACTTCGCTATTGGGGACAGGGACCGATGTGAATGACAATCTCTGTACTGCGCTGTGGTATAGAACAGCGCTATATAAATAAATAGAGTGAGTATATGGATCTTGCTGCCATCTGTGTGATCTCTGGTCATTCCCTGCAGCACTGCTGGTCTAGTGCTCTTTGTCATTCAACCTTTTCTAGACCTAGCTCACGGTTATCGACAAATTAGACGTCTTGATCAAATTGCTTCCATCCACCGAAATGGACACGAACGGCACATGAGAAGGGTTTGCACAATCCAGGCCGCCCTATGATAAACCTTTTACATGCAGAAAAGGCCTCTGTACATATAAAGCCATATTCCACAATGTGCATCCTGTCCTGACATCTGTAGATACTGTGCATCACCGCATCTTACAGGAGATAACACTAAACTGAACCACGGCAAAGCTTATAGTGATGTTGAGGAAAAGGCACCAGATTGCATATTCACAAGTCAGCAGTGCTGGGCTCGGAAACACGCTGCGCCTCTGAGGGTATGTTCACACGGTGTACTGTACCCGCCGCAATACGCTTTGTGTTTTAGAAGTACTCGCTGTCCAGAAGTACGTGCTTACTCCTGGCCGGCCCCATTCACTTGCATTATAAGTGGCGTGTGACATGTCACTTCTCTCTCCCAGCGTATGTACGCCAGGGGACACGAGACGTAGTTCATAGCTCTCTATTAGAGCTATGAACTACTGTAATTGCGGCGCGCAATACGATTTGAACTGCGCTCCACAATGATGCTGTGTGAACATACCCTTATTGTATGTGAGCTGAGGAGTGATGGAAGCAAAAACTCTAGCGCTGACTCTAGAATAAAGCGGCCATATTTTTCTAGCAGCCTGCACTGATGGGATCTCGTCAGTTTCACTAACTTAGACCGAAAATCTACCGAAGCCGTCATGCGGGGAGCAGGGATTTATCTAAATGGACTGATCTTCCCTCCATCAATAGTTTCTCTTACCTAAATCAGAAGTACTTTTAGTTTCTAGTAAAGAAGTCAATTATCAGCTCATTGATGACTAACACATTGTGTTTTCTCAACAGGTACAAGAAAACTCTCCTGGACACAGAGCTGGGCTGGAGCCGTTCTTTGATTTTATCGTTTCTATAAATGGGCTGAGATTGGTTAGTATTCCACATACTATGGTTTACATTGATGCTATACACAATATGTGTATTATGAGGGTGAGGTCTGCAGACAGCCCGCGTGCAGCTAGAAGTGTGCGAGCCAGTGCCAGCCCCAGGCTTGTATTCAGAGCACCATTTAATCACCTGGACAACATAATTAATGTCACATGGACCTTAAACCAAGCAAGCATGAGATCTCGTCGTACCATAAATGCCCCTGAAACTTGGAGAGGAATTCTTAGGCTATGTTCACACGCTTAATTGCGGGCTATTCCGCCGCAATTACCCGTGTGGACGGGGGGGGGGGGAGCAGGGGATGGCGGGGGGCCGCACTTCGCGGCTAGACAATCAGCTAGCGGCGCGTATACGCGTAGAAAGTGAAGTCAATTGTCTCCCGCCCGGCGCTTCGCCGGGGGGAGGAAGACATGTCCTAGGAGTGGATTACCGATGAATGGCTTTTCGGCCTAATGACGCACTTCGCGCGTAATACGGACCGAATAGGCCCTTTAAGCTGTGAACATAGTTAAGGGTCAGTTTCCTGCCATACCATTAACAGTATGTATGGCTGAAATCAGACAGACGTCCGTCCAGTGCAGCCTGTTGTGCTATAGTGTTGAGCCAGAGGAAGGCAAAAAACCCTAATGAGGTAGAAACCAATTGTCCTCATTTTAGCTCCTGTGCTGGAGATAACTCAGCAGGGAGTGATTCATCATGGTCAAGAGGGTAGCTGAAGCAACCTGGTAAAAGGGCAGAGAGAGGTAATTGGTAACCAAGAGAAACTTGTGTACACTAGCAGCAGACAAAGAAAATGTGATATCCTGAACAAAGCAAAAGAAAAACGGCAATGTGTTTGGTAATAGTCTTCATTTACCTTTGATGTGATGAGAAATCCCCTCTAAGCTCAGCATTAAAGGGGTTGTCCACTGTTCCACTGTAGCTCCCAGGTACCCAGTAAAATACATAAAGACTTAGGCTTTCTTTTCTCTGGTTCCAGCACTGTCTCTCTCTCTCCAGTCTTTTTTTTTATTCACTCACTTCCGAATGGGGGCATCACAGCTGTAGCCACCGATTGCCTGCAGAGGTCATGTGCCTTTGGCCTCGTTCACACGGCTTATGCTGGGACGGATTGGAGCTGTACTGCGCGCCGTATTTGCGTCCCAGTAACTACGGTAATCCACAGTTCACCCCCTGAGGAAGCGATCTAAACGCGATACCTTCCAGTTACCACCCTATTGGTTAAGTATTATGATACTTTTGGTTATGCCTGTTATATGCTGTTTCCACTGTGGAGCTCTAAATGTCTGTTTATAATTGGATGTATCCATTTAAATGACAATTGGTAGGAGCAATAGATATAATAACTGGCATACCTGTTTATATGTAATGATACATGCCTAAAATTACAACTTTTCGTAGGGGTGCTAACCTGGATCTTTGGATCACCTATATAACCACTTGGTGATTTTCTGTGTGCCTCATATTTTTAAATATTTTTAATTGTTGTTGACTAAATAAAGAGTTTGTACATTTTTGATCATAGACTCTCGGTTTGGCGTATTTTGTTATGTATGGTAATCCACAGTTCTCATAGACAACTGTGGATTCCATCGCTCCTCCCCGCTCGGCGAATCCGCCGCGGGGCTTGAAAGTGACATGCACATTATTTACAGCGTGTACGCACCGTAAATAATGCATTGTCTATGGGGCCGGCGAGCAGCTCCCCTGCCGCGCTCCCGCCCCGCCCCCGTCCTGCCCAATATTCAAGCCGTAACTGCGGGCGAAAGACGGCCCGCAATTATGGCTTGAATAAGCCGTGTGAACACGGCCTTTAATTACATCAGTTTTCAGAAGTGAGTAAATGGTAACAGAAGACTGGGAAGATGCTGCTGTAATTTTAGGGAAAATTCCTTCCCAACTCCAATCTGGCGATCAGAATAAATCCCTGGATCAGCAATCCCTCTCCAGAGTCCTAGTCACTATAGCTTGTAAATTGATGTAAGTTATGTTTTAAAGGGGTGCTCCCACAGAGCCGGCTCTTCCCAGCCAGCTTCAGGCCCCCACTTCCTTCTCAGGCTGTGGGCAGTTCTACAGCTTCAGACTCCCTCTTCCTGTTCAGGCTGTGGGCGGTTCTACAGCTTCAGGCTCCCTCGTCCTGTTCAGGCTGTGGACGGTTCTACAGCTTCAGGCTCCCTCTTCCTGTTCAGGCTGTGAGGGGTTCTACAGCTTCAGGCTCCCTCTTCCTGTTCAGGCTGTGGGCAGGTCTACAGCTTCAGGCTCACACTTCCTGTTCAGGCTGTGGGCAGTCTACAGCTTCAGGCTCCCTCTTCCTGTTCATGATGTGGGTGGTTCTACAGCTTCAGGCTCCCACTTCCTGTTCAGGTAGTGGGCGGTTTACGCTTCAGGCTCCTTTCTGTTGCTGTGGGCATTCAGCTTATTTTTGGGGGCGGACAGCTTCAGGCTCACTCGTCGCTTGGGGTCCCCCTCCTCCTTCAGCTGTGGGCAGGGGACACCTGTTTTTAGACTGGGACTTCGGTGATGGAGGATTTTTAACAGCAGGGCAGAAGGCTACAGAGCTCTAATGGGTTAAAGTTTGTCAGTAAGAAACATAAGCAAGCTCCTGTGCTGCTAAGACACTGCAGGGAGTGACATTATCATCCTGACCAGGACTGCTAGAGCAGAGAGAGGTGGTTAGTAACAGCCTGTGTACACAAGCAGGAGATAAGAACTACTCTAACGGAAAGGAAACAAAATCAGAACAGCAATGTATTTGGTAATAGACTTTACTTTTGCCTACTTGTTTAAAGCTATTCATTTGTGGTGAGAAAACCCCTTTAAAGGTTTCACAATTTTAGCCAAATTCTGGTTGTTTTGTTGGTTTTTTTTTCTTACTGATTGAATGTATTTTTCCTTCCTTCCCTAGAATAAGGACAATGACACACTTAAGGACCTGCTTAAGGCCAACGTCGAGAAGCCGGTGAAAATGGTGGTGTATAGCAGCAAGACACTGGAGCTGAGGGAGACCACGGTTACACCCAGTAATATGTGGGGAGGACAGGGGCTGCTGGGAGTCAGCATAAGATTTTGTAGCTTTGATGGAGCCAATGAGAACGTGTGGCATGTGCTGGTGAGTACTGCGGGGAGTCTTGGGTTATTTTCGTATTAAGATTTCTGTGTGAGTTACATTAGACCAGGCATTCTCAAACTGCGGCCCTCCAGCTGTTGGGAAACTACAACTCCCATCATTCCCACGGTTATAGATTATATAAATGCATGATGGGAGTTGTAGTTTCCCAACAGCTGGAGGGCCGCAGTTTGAGGATGCCTGCCTTGGACCGTTTCAGAGGTTTTTGGTAACGTTTGGTCCAGCTTGTTTCACAACAGATTTATTTTTATCTACTTTTTCTAGGAGGTAGAGCCAAACTCTCCTGCAGCCTTGGCTGGTTTACGACCCCACACAGACTACATAATAGGAGCGGACACCGTAATGAATGAGGTAATGTGACTTGTATAATGCCATGTTCACGCTGCTTTTTCAGTGTATATGTAAATGTATCAGTTAGCTGCCATTCACTAGGTAGATGTTAAAACTGTGTTACTTGACCTTCGAATGGTATACTTCATTTCCTGGGTAGAATAGCGTAGTCTGCTGTACTATTATAGTCTTGATGCAAAAAAAATTGTATGTTACATGGTACATAGCATTCTTAACATGGGAACATATAATTGGTGCACACCATTGTATGACCACAAAGAGCCATACGTAGGAATATATTCCCTGATTATATCTTAGACAGACACTGCAAACCTAATGTGAACACGGCCCAAACTGTACCACAATGTTCATATGTTAGAAATATGAAGAACATTATATGTATATGTTCACAGATTTATCAGACCTGCCCTAAACCCTGCCGTTCATGCAAAGGAATGTGAAAAGATCTGCTAAAATCAATTGCATATATGTATTTAAATGTTTTTGGAGTCTTAGAACTGGAGATATATGTAAGGTTACGGGACATTGAAGGACACTCATCACCCACATCATCTACTTCCTGCAACGCCTATTTACAGGGCACAATAATTTGTTTTCATCTACATCTCAAATATAGAATAGCCTTTAGGTTAGTGTCACTTGTCTCACCAAATTGTTTTACAGAGCCACAGGCAGCTTCCAACTCTCAGTTCCTGGTCAGGTTGTGGGTGGTTCTATAGCATGGATTACAATGATATGAGTGCAGGAGGTTGATAATCTGTAGTGCACAAAGCTATAGAGCGCTAAGGGTTAAAACTTAAAAATAGTTGTAGAGGCGGACGTCAGCATAAAAAAATACCTCCTTTATTCAAAACACATAGTACAAAATGAGCTCGTTTTGTACTACCGTCATGGCCAAAAGTTTTGAGAATGACACAAATATTATATTTTCACCTGATCTGTTGCCCTCTGGTTTTTATGTGTGTTTGTCAGATGTTTTTATCACATACAGAAATGCAAGTGCAATCATATTATGATTAACAAAAGCTTTTATTGACAGGAATGAGTTAATGCAGCAAGTCAATATTTGCAGTGTTGACCCTTCTTCTTCAGGACCTCTGCAATTCTCCCTGGCATGCTCTCAATCAACTTCTGGAGCAAATCCTGACTGATAGCAGTCCATTCTTGCACAATCAATGCTTGCATTTTGTCACAATTTGTTGGTTTTTGTTTGTCCACCCATCTCTTGATGATTGACCACAAGTTCTCAATGGGATTAAGATCTGGGGAGTTTCCAGGCCATGGACCCAAAATCTCTGTTTTATTCCCTGAGCTATTTAGTTATTACCTTTGCTTTATGGCAAGGTGCTCCATCATGCTGGAAAAGGCATTGTTGATTACCAAACTGCCCTTGGACGGTTGGGAGAAGTTGCTCTTGGAGGACATTCTGGTACCATTCTTTATTCATGGATGTGTTTTTAGGCAAGACTGTTAGAGAGCCGATTCCCTTGGCTGAGAAGCAACCCCACACATGAATGGTTTCTGGATGCTTTACAGTTGGCATGAGACAAGACTGGTGGTATCGCTCACCTTGTCTTCTCCGAACAAGCTGTTTTCCAGATGTTCCAAACATTCGGAAAGGGGATTCATCAGAGAAAATGACTTTACCCCAGTCCTCAGCAGTCCACTCCCTGTACCTTTGGCAGAATATCAGTCTGTCCCTGATGTTTTTTCTGGAGAGAAGTGGCTTCTTTGCTGCCCTCCTTGACACCAGGCCTTGCTCCATGAGTCTCCACCTCACAGTGCGTGCAGATGCACTCACACCTGCCTGCTGCCATTCCTGAGCAAGCTCTGCACTGCTGGTAGCCCGATTCCGAAGCTGAAACACTTTTAAGAGACGGTCCTGGCGCTTACTGGTCTTTCTTGGGCGCCCTGGAGCCTTTTTGGCCACAATGGAACCTCTCTTCTTGAATTCCTTGATGATGCGATAGATTGTTGACGGAGGTGCAATCTTTCTAGCTGCGATACTCTTCCCTGTTAGGCCAGTTTTGTGCAGTGCAATGATGACTGCACGTGTTTCTTTAGAGATAACCATGGTTAACAGAAGAGAAACAATGATGCCAAGCACCAGCCTCCTTTTAAAGTGTCCAGTGGTGTGATTCTTACTTAATAATGACAGATTGATCTCCAGCCCTGTCCTCATCAGCACCCACACCTGTGTTAATGGAGCAATCACTGAAACGATGTTAGCTGCTCCTTTTAAAGGAGTTGTCTCCCTTCAGAGTTTCAGAGAATGCATGAATGAAATACTCTGTCACTTCCTGGTTCAGACTGACTCATTTGCATAAGCTCCATGCTTGTACAGCTCATGCCATGCTGTGCTTTCAGATGCTAATTAGATCAGATTAACTTCTCAAACTACTAACAGGACTTCTTATCTGATCCCCAAAACAAAAGCCCTAATTACAGTTCTGTTTATTTTACATAAATCAAGCTTTTTACTGCTGAGCAGCACAGGACACTGCTGTGACATGTGTGATGACATCACTCACTGTTATCTCATTGAACAAACAGCAGGGGGAGAATTGTTTACAGGTCAGTTACTGAGGGAACTGAAATAGCCATAGAGGTCATAAATTCACTTGTATCTCCTTAGGGAAAACAGAGGAACAAAGCAATATATTTGGAAAATGTCTTTATTTTGTGTTCCCTACAATTTGAAAGCTATTCTTTGTAGCGAGACAACCCTTTTAAGTCAGGCCTGCAATGAAGTTGTAATGTGTTTTGTGGGAAAAAGTTCATTTTCTAGGCAACTATTGACTTTGCAATTAATTGCTGTTAAGATGATCACTCTTTATAACATTCTGGAGTATATGCAAATTGCCATTATAAAACCTGATGCAGTAGACTTTGTAGAAATTAACATTTGTATCATTCTCAAAACTTTTGGCCATGACTGTATGTGTTTTGAATAAAGGAGGTATTTTTTTATGCTGGCGTGCGCCTCTACAACTATTTTTTGGATATTTTGTGACCAGTTTTGTGCTGACTGGCCTTGGACGATCTGTTGCATCACCTCTATACGATTTGCTACATGAGGACTTCAGTGCTGGCCTAACCACTTTTTTTTTAAGGGTTAAAACTTGTCATTAAGCGCTTATGCTGGAGATAACACCGCAGGGAGTGATTCATCATGGTCAAGATGGTAGCTGAAGTAGTCTGGTAAAAGGGCAGAGAAAGGTGGTTTCTTAACCAAGAGAATCTTTATCTCCTAAACAAAGCAAAATAAAAACAGCAATGTATTTAGTAATAGTCTTCATTTTCCTTTCCGTACATGTTAAAGGCTAATAATTGTGATGAGAAAACCCCTCTAAGACCAGTATTAAAGGAGTTGTCCACTGTAGCTCCCAGGACCCCAGTGAAATACAGAAAAACTTTTTCTCTGGTTCCAGCGCGGTCTCTCTCCAGTCTTTTTTGTTTTCATTCACTCACTTCTGAACAGGGACATCCCAGCTGTAGCCACCGATTGCCTGCAGAGGTCACGTGCCTTTAATTATATCACTTTTCAGAAGTGAGTAAATGGTAACAGAAGACTGGGAAGATGCTGCTGCTGTAACCGGGGACCGGAGGAAGGAGAATATAAGGGATTTTTTTCTTTTCTTTTTCTGTGGGCCTGGGAGCTATTGGAACAAAGGTGGACAGCTCCTTTAAAAATCAGGGTACTAAAAGGCAATGTTGCGGTATTTTAATAGACATTAGGTTTATACTATGGCTCCATCCTCTGGGTCAAAATAAGTTTGAGTTCCACAGAAACTTGTGGTTAAGAACATTGTCCTTGCTCAGGGTAACCTGTTATGTGCACTTAAATACATTACAGTTCACACAGCCACAGACTGATATAGATTTCTAAGTCCTTGTTCCCTTCTAAGTTTAAAATTTGTGCGTTTTAGTCAGAAGATCTGTTCTCCCTCATCGAGACCCATGAAGGAAAACCTTTAAAACTTTATGTGTATAACACGGACACAGACAACTGTAGAGAAGTGGTCATCACTCCAAACTCTGCCTGGGGTGGAGAGGGCAGGTAAGAGGATCTGTTAACGCTTGAACGTTCGATTTGTTGTCCTTGTAATGTGCTGCTATATGATGTCAAAGAGGTTGTCTGGTTAGAAGATACATTTTATATACTCTGTTGGGGAATTCTGAGTAGGTGATTTTGCTATTTGACAAAGTCCCTCCTCAGGCAGCCCCACTGCAGGGAAGAAGACTCATTACACAGCACCATTAGAAATAAAAAAGAAAAAATTCTTTACAGATTTGTATTTATTCAAAGTGGCGCTTCCACCAGAAAGCTGTGGGTTGTTTTTTTTTTTAAACCAATTTCTCTGGAAAACTTTTTGTTGGCAGCATTTTTTTTATTTTATTTCGGCAGTCCTATGCAATTACAAATGAAATCTTGTTCTTTTCCAGCTGTGATTTGTAAAGAGAGAATTCCTGCTTATCTCTATGTAGTCTTATTACAAATAGTAGGTAAGGAAATAATGATCGCTCTATTGGGCAGGTATAGATAAGATTAGACTAGACCACAGGGCAATACATGAAAGGAAAAAAGTGGTTTTTCAGATTGCTGAAACTTTGGAAAATCTCTGATAAAACTGGTCTTTGAGTATTTTCAAAGTTTGTGAATGATGTTTTCACCGGATGCCCAGATTGCAAAGTATAACAGGAGATCCGGGCATCAGACAGGCATTGGGCCATTCTCTGCTTGCTACTGTATTTTACATCATTACTCTGCAACCAGAATACCCCTTTTAAATCTACATTGAAAGTTGAGGGATCTAATATTTTGCTTCAGTGTTTGAGTTTGGTGATTAACTCTTCTTCATTTACAGTTAAAGCTGAGCTCAGACTTCTGTTCAGGTCTAATTCACATCTGCATTATTTCTGCTTTTCTTCTTCCATCTGAGGAACAGAAAAATGGAATTATTACTGGTGCTGGATCCATTCCATGATGGATACCGGCAACTCCCGACGGATCCCGTATAATGCTGGAGTTACATTTAATAAATATACCTGTTCTAACTTGCATACAATTTCAACTTAAGAACAGTCCTTTGGTCCCTGTCCCGTTTGTAAGCTGGGGGCTGCCTGTATAACCCTTCTATCTGTATATTTCAGCTGCATTGTGTAATTGAGAAACCACCACATAACTTTTTATGTAGATTTAAACTACAATGGCTTAATCTTCTCCGTGATTATTCTATTGTTTTCTACATTGAGCATTTTAGTGCAGTTTTATGACTTGTCTGTTGTCTGCATTACTTTTGTTATGCTTCTTGTGAAATTATTTATGTAGAATTGTTCCTCCTTCCTCTGCAGCTTAGGATGTGGAATAGGTTATGGTTACCTTCACCGGATACCGACTCGACCGTTTGAAGAAGGAAAGAAAATCTCTCTGCCAGGGCAGTCCCCGGGGCCGGCTGTCAGTCCTCTAAAAGATGGCTTCACAGAGGTTTGGGAGGATTTCCATTATTTATTAATGCTGTTCTTATGTTATCAGCCTATATTGTAGCGCCACAAGCAAAGTTATACAAGCTTATGCCATCACCTTGTAAGCCGCTACTCCACTGGTGCAGGGTTTATTGACTACTGTAATTTTTAGTTTCATTGAACAAAAGATGTCCAGGTTGAATAACTCTATAGAGAGAGTTGCTCTAATTGAATGATACGGACCAATGTTGACTACATTTCACCTATAGCAGCGGAAAACTTGAAGCAAACCTTTTATTTTTTTTAGAAGTGTGTTGGTCAATTAAAGCATTGGTCTCTTTGTTATCCTATTACAATTATATGCTACAAAAATTGTGATAGTTTTATATTCTATAGAGTCATTGTACGAAATCTTTGTTTTGGTTCCAGTAAGAAGACATAATTGAATAACGAATTCTTAATTTGCATTTGTCTTTATATGTGCTGCTCTTTTGTACAAATGATGCTTTTCTTGCATAACTCTTAATAAAACTTGATTTTGGTAAAAAAAAAAAAAAAAGAAAAGAGCATTGGTCTGTATTAGAGTAGGCCCTTTGTTAATAGAAAAAGTTGTCTAAGCCCCAGTTGTTAGCTGATCTTAATGGGGTCACACAATTGATTGAGTAATAAAATCCTGTGATGAGACACAGATTTTAAATGCAAACATTTTTTACTTTCTTATCCAGAATTAGTCACAGTGCACAAAATCTATTTCATTATTCGGGTGAATATCATAAAAAAAAAATTCAAACATGGAGCATTTTCCCCAAATGTTTTTCAGTCCAAAGACCTTTAGCAAAGGTATCTCTCATTACAGCCCAGAATGAAATACCCGGCAATTGTGTGCTATCCCAATATTTTTTTGTATTTGTGAAATACAACAGACACCGCAGTAATTTTGGGCAGTGCCGGACTATGGGACTGTAAGACACAATTTATTGAGCGACTGTGTAATCCATGGTTAAATTGTCCAGAATCGGGACGGCTCTTTCTAGCAGCTCTCTGAGGTGGTACTCACTCTCTTTATCACACCTCTATGGCTTATTTGTTCTATCTGATTGACTCCTCTAACTTAGGGAGGATGAACTTGTTATGATAGGTAATTGTTTGTGAATCGTAAGAGATGCCAAAAATATAGTGTAACTGATGAATTCTTATTTTAGGTCCAGCTGTCATCTGTAAATTCCCCTCCAACCTTGCCTGTTGCAACCACAGGAATTGAAGGCAGTCTGTCTGGGCTGTCGCTAAATGCTAACCCCGCTGCTGTCGCCAGTGCTCTTAACTCAGGTATAGTACTATGTGGACTCTTACAACAAGGCTAAATTGAAGCCTGAACAATGCAGAATTACAGGGTTGTTTAACCTCAGACTTTGATGGCATATCGCAAGGTGTGACACGGATGGAATATCCTATCTCGAGAAGGATCCCTGAAATCTCTCCACTTGGAACTCCCTTTGTTTTAGTGGGAGGGTCCTGACCACCCCTCTGTAAAGAACGGAAAGTTTTTCAAGGCTCTTTCTCAAGATGGGCACGAGTCCCATGTCTGAGGCCCGCACGGATCTGACATTGATGGGAAGTATTTGTGATATGCCATCAGTGTCTGAAGAGAGACCAACCCTTTAAAGTGGACCTGTGACATCTCCTGACAGGTCTGTTTTAGTAAATCATCATGTTTCCTGTGAAATAACAGTTCTGCAGCATCTTCTCTTATATCTCTGTGTTGTGCTGCTCCTCTGTTATTATTCCACCTAGAAATGTATTACTGATATTAGTCGTGTGGGTGTTTCTCTTCCAGGTGTCAGAGTTGGGGTTGCCAGCACTGATTTGGCTGTGCAGGGGTACAACCCCCAATTGATAGACGCAGTTGACATATTTGGTAATGTATTACTGGAAGAAATAACGGGAACCAAACAACATAAGGATCTAAGGAAAGGTGCCCCATTATTGTTTTGTGGAACATAAGTATTTTCTAAAACCGATCTGTCTGGAGCAACCACAGGTCCTCTTAATAGCAGCACAGTGTATTCAGTTCTATTCTTATTCTGAGACTCTGCTGAAGCACAAATAACAAGATATTTTTACCTTTTCACCAGTGACTTTAATTTGCTTTGTTGTGCTATTTTGTGCTTTCTATTAATGGTATTGTGTAGCCTGCACAAAGTAGCATTATGGGTTATACTGTGCAAATTCGAATGTATTTAACATATGGATTGCCAATATGTCTTGTTGCTGCATCCCTAATCGTACCTGCAAGGCCATGTTCACACGGCTTAATTCACACGGCTTAAACCTGGACGTATTTCAGTCCGTAATTACGCGCCTAGTCCCAGTCATTACGGTAATCCACAGTTCTCATAGAGAACTATGGATTACATCTCCTCTCCCTGCTCGGCGAATCCGCCGCGGGGGGAGATAAGTGACAGGTCATTTACTAGCGGCGTATACGCGCCGCTGGTAATGAATGTCCATGGGTCGGCGATGTGCCGGCCTCCTGCCCCCGGCCACACGGCATAATTGCGGGGCGTAATTACGTCCCGCAGTTAAGCCGTGTGAACATAGCCTAAATGTCAAAGCTGTAGGCGGATCTTAGGCTTCTTTCACACTGTATGTGCAATGCATACTTGCTATCTTTATATAGCAAAGCAGACTGAAATCCAGTGAATAAAACGTATACCAAGCAGTATGAATCTTATTACAATGGGAGCCTATGGGAGATAGATGTTACTGTATACTTACACAGGGTCATCAGACGCATATGTTGAGATCTTCACACAACAAATAATTCTACTTGTGGTGTGAGAAGAGCCTGGGTGGCTCCGTTGACTCCCTTCAGACATGGAGACCTTGTCAAGCAGTCACTAACTGCTGCCCTGATTACCACACTCCTGGATTTAAAGGGTTTATATTCTTGCTAAAGGATGCCACATCCTATAAAAATGGTGTCATTTTGTAGTTGATGATTTTTTCCCTGGTGTGTGACATAAGGGCATTACATGTTCAGTATGTTGGTGATATGTAAGCAGCATCAAGCTATAATAATGAGTAATGAAAAACGATATGGTGAAAATACCGAGGCACGACATGGGTTTTGTGACCTCAGATGGTGCCTACTTCAGGATTTGCAAGGGTGAGATTAATGAAAAACGTCTGTTACAGAGACACGGTTAACAATATCTACCTACAGTCATGAAAAAGTTTGGGCACCCCTATTAATCTTAATCATTTTTAGTTCTAAATATTTGGGTGTTTGCAACAGCCATTTCAATTTGATATATCTAATAATGATGGACATAGTAATATTTCCGGATTGAAATGAGGTTTATTGTACTAACACAAAATGTGCAATATGCATTAAACCAAAATTTGACCGGTGCAAAAGTATGGGCACCCCAACAGAAAAGTGACATTAATATTTAGTAGATCCTCCTTTTTGCAAAAATAACAGCCTCTAGTCGCTTCCTGTAGCTTTTAATCAGTTCCTGGATCCTGGATGAAGGTATTTTTGACCATTCCTCTTTACTAAACGATTCGAGTTTCAGTTAAGTTTGATGGTCGCCGAGCATGGACAGCCGCTTCAAAGTATCCCACAGATGTTCAATGATATTCAGGTCTGGGAATGGGATGGCCATTCCAGAACATTGTCATTGTTCCTCTGCATGAATGCCTGAGTAGATTTGGAGCTGTGTTTGGGGATCATTGTCTTGCTGAAATATCCATCCCGGCGTAACTTCAAATTCATCACTGATTCTTGAACATTATTCTGAAGAAACTGATGAAGCTGAGATGAATCCAAGCGACCCTCAACTTTAACAACAAACCAGGAGCCAGCATTGTCCACACAGCCCCAAAGCAAGAAGGAACCTCCACCAAATTTTACAGTGGGTAGCAAGGGTTTTTCTTGGAATGCTGTGTGTTTGGGACGCCCTGCATAACGCCTTTTGTATGACCAAACAACTCAATCTTTGTTTCATCAGTCCACAGGACCTTCTTCCAAAATGAAGCTGGCTTGTCCAACTGTGCTTTTGCATACCTCAGGCGACTCTGTTTGTGGCGTGCTTTCAGAAACGGCTTCTTTCGCATCACTCTCCCATACAGTTCTCCTTGTGCAAAGTGTGGTGTATTGTTTACCGATTCACAGTGACTCAATCTGCAGCATGATGATTCTGCTTCTCTTTGGTGGTGGTGTGTTGATTGTCCTTGACTGTTCTCACCATTCTTCTTCTCTGCCTTTTGATATTTTTCTTGGCCGCCACTTCTGGGCTTAACAAGAACTGTCCCTGTGGTCTTCCATTTCCTTACTATGTTCCTCACAGTGGAAACTGACAGGTTACATCTCTGAGACAACTTTATGTATCCTTCCCCTGAACCACTATGGTGAACACTCTTTGGTTTGTGATCATTTGGGAGTTGTTTTGAGGAGCCCATGATGCCACTCTTCACAGGAGATTCAAATAGGAGAACAACTTGCAATTGGCCACCTTAAATACCTTTTCTCATCATTGGATACACCTGGCTATGAAGTTCAAAGCTCAGTGAGGTTACGAAAAACAATGTTGTGCTTCAGGAAGTCAGTAAAAAGTAGTTAGGAGTATTCAAATCAATAATATGATAAGGGTACCCAAATTTTTGCACCAGTCAATTTGGTTTAATGCATATTGCACATTTTGTGTTAGTACAATAAACCTCATTTCAATCCGGAAATATTGCTGTGTCCATCAGTTATTAGATATATCAAATTGAAATGGCTGTTGCAAACACCCAAATATTTAGAACTAAAAATGATTAAGATTAATAGGGGTGCCCAAACTTTTTCATATGACTGTATAATGATTAGCTGAACAGGTACACGTATACTTGAGAAAGGGGGCGGTGCCCGCCCTCGAAACGTTGCAGGAGGTGTGCATTGTGACGCTGTGTCCTCACATCCGATTAGCAAGCAGTGGATACTGCAGATCTTCTACGGACTTTCAGTAGCTATTTTCAGCTATATTAGCTAGTTGTGGCTACTAATTACAGCAAGTATAATTTCATACCTTTTTGCACTATTTATGTGTGGTTTTCGGAATTTATACAACCCTGGTACGTCGATTGTTTAATTGATGGACGGAGACAGGCTGTACCCTTGTTGCAAAAAAGCACATTTAACTAACCGTCAGCTCTAATTTATTGACGCAGCAGCAGGTTAACATATAAATAATGAATAGACTAGATGTAAAAAGTGTAAGTGTATTTTATTTTTTGTTTTCCAGGTTTACCAACAGTACCCGTATTAACGCCACAAATCAATCATTCCCTCGCCACTGTTCCTCTAAATCCAGCTGTTTCATTGCCAGGTAAATTCCAGTGTTAAAGTGGGTAAGAGCCAGTTTACAGCTTGAGTGGTATAACTTTTAGTCAAGGCTAGAACGAGCGTGGCCAAGATCAGTTTTCCAATCTGTGGTTACTAAAAATGGGAACAAGTTCTAACACGGATGAGTAACATTTCTACCATTTTAAAGCAGTTGTCGCGGTAGGATTGCTATGATTGCCACAGGTCTCATCACCCCAAATCCTAGTAGAGGACTTAGCTAGGGGCACACATGCATGGATGGTTGACCATGCAGTTTTTGATGGCACACCAGGCTGCTCTATACAGCGGCACTCTCCTCTGGCTACTAGATGAGGGTACCAAACAGAGACCTTGTCCACTACTATATGTATTTGCCCTACTGGGGTATATGGACAGGGGTTACCCATGTCCTGCAAAGACAGGAGAACGCAGACCCTGAATATACTCACCTCTAATAATCTACAGGAGAATTGTAAATGATCATTACATTTTAGATTCTTCTGATCAGACAGTGTTAATCTCGGTACTTAGTTTTATGGTTGGGATCCATTATTTCCTGTATGGCTTTTTTGATAATTGTTAGTCAATATACAAATTTTAACATTGTGGTTTCAGATCCTGCAGTGCAGACTTCTGGCTTCGATACTTGCGCAAGGCCTAAGCATATATCGAACAAATATGTTTAAATGATTTTTATTTAAAAACCAGCGCCGCACTGTACATAATCAGACTTTTTCTAATGCTGTTCTTATCTCTTTAGGTTTCATGCCATTAGCCACTGGACTCCCCACATTACAGAATTTACCTAATCTTAATATACCTACACCCAACCTAATTCCCAGACCTGGCTTCCCGGACTTGACACATGGTGGTATGTTCAACATACATGAATGCAGTTAACTCATAATTAAATCTGTAGAGCGTCTCCATGTATGCATCTGCTGTATGTCCAATACCGGTGGTGGAAGCTGGAGCAGATACTTGCTATAGTCTACTGCTTTCACAATGGAGTGTAATATATATATGATTAAAGGGGTATTCTCACCACAATGATTTAGCTTTAAAGGGGTTTTCTCGCTACAAAGATCATATCTCAAATGATGGGCACAGTAAAAATAAGCACTTTTGCATTACCTAAGTCACTTAGAATAGTAGGTATGAGCTTTTCTGTGCATCTATAGCTATTTCTGCAGCTGCTGGTCGGGACACGCACCATTTTCTGTGATTGGCTGGCTGACATTTCATTCATTCATTTCATTCAGACACGCCCCCTGGATGGGAAATGCCCCCTGCGCTGTGATTGGCTGCCTGCACTCTGTGCTTACTTCCCTCTGAGCTGTGAGAAATTAGCTGTTTGAGATGGATGCTGCCTCTATACTCATCTCCCAGCTCTGAGGTGAACGATCCGGGCAATTACTGACTATCTAGCTGATTCACTCTCCATTCATGTAGCACAGCCTTATACACTGTGCTCCCCCCATATAACACAGCTTTACACAGTGGGCTCTAGCTCCTGTCTGATAACAGAGGGAGGAAGATGGGAGTGCCTTTCTCACATTTGTTTCATCAGTTCAGGCTGTATGCATGGCTGCTTACAGCAATGCAGGTGTTCTGGTTACACATAGTCTGTGGAGCCTGGAGCTGACAGCTCTGCAGCCATGAGAAGCATGCAGGAAATCTGCAGAGCTGTGACATCCACTGCTAACAAACAATGATGATGTCACAGCTCTTCAGTGAGGGGAGACTCGCCTTCTGGCAGGAAAGACACGTCCACGGAGAGAACAGATTTGAAAATGAAACTAATAGAAACAGCTCAAATCTACGAAAGCTTCAAACGATAAAACCCCTTTAAACATGTAGACACATAAAGACTATTACCAAATACATTGCTGTTCTAATGTTGCTTAGTTTCAGAGCTAGAAGAGATATATCCTGCTTGTGTACTCAGCTTACCAACCCCTTATCTCTCCTCTCATTGCTCCAGCTGACATGTTGGTGACGGCACTCCCTTCTATGTGTTATTTACAGCACAGACACTTGTTTATGTATCTTGCTGACAAACTTTAACCCTTTAAAGCTCTGTAGCTATCTGTCTTAGGGTATGTTCACACGGCATAAATGCGCTGCAATACGCCCGAAATGTGTCCCGCAATTACAGTAATTCATTTTCCATGGTGTATAATACGGGAGCCATCTGTCAGTGTTTTAGAAGTACAGCACACACTTCTGAAACACCCGGCATATTGTGGTGTGTACAGTATGCAACGCAAAAAACATATCCTTACGGTTTAAAACATTCTGATAGCAATGTCCTCTATCAGGATCAGCTAGGAATAGCGGGTATGCCAGTCTCTGTTGTAGACCCACCTACAGCCTTAATGGGAAGTGGAAGATTGAAGCTGCTTGTGAAGAGCAGGCTTTGCAAAACAGCATGTTGAGAAACCCTTCATGCACTTGGACGTTTCTGAATGTCCAAATGCAGTGAAGGGTGTATGGAGCAGGCTCAGGCGCTGAACTCGCTCCATACGCGGCAGACTACGGCAGAGCCGCCTCAGATCCCTACTATTAACACTTTAAATGCAGAGTCCCATGAATGAGGAACAGTGCTCTGCACCATTCCTCCCTCCAATTACACCCACCCGGCGATGTAATCGTGGATTGAAAGTTGCAATGGCAACTGTAGGCCGCCTGCAGGCTTCTGTAGTTGCCATGTATGCACACCTCTTACACGGCAGTACAGTATGACTAAGCAGGTTAATCACTGCTATAAGTTATATTACCACGTCAGACAATTTAACACTTGGTGCTGTAGATCCTTAGAAAACCAACAGACTCCGTGCGGTCATGGTCTGCAGGTATTTGAGTCTGTGGATTTGAATAATTATTTGAAAGGAGATGTGTTCAGAATAATAGCAGTGTGGAGCTCAATGAGGTCAATCATTCTGTGAAGAAACAGGTGTGAATCAAGGGCCCCTTATTTGGGTGAGGCCAGCCCATGTTGTACATGCATTTCTCCTTGAAAGCCTGAGAACTATGGGTCGTTAGAGACATTGTTCAGAAGAACAGCGACTTTGATTAAAAAGTTGATTGGAGAGGGTAAAACTTATAAAGAAGTGCAGACAATGATCGGCTGTTCAGCTAAAATGATCTCCAATGCTTTAAAATGGAAACCAAACCAGAGAGACGTGGAAGACAACGGCAGACGACCATTCGAATGGAACAATAGCCAGAATGGCAAAGGCTCAGCCAGTGCTCAGGATGATCACAGAAGGTTTCCAGTTACCTGTGAGTCCTGTGACCATTAGAAGACGCCTGTGTGACGCTAATCTATTAGCATGAAGTCCCCACAAAGTCTCACTGTTACAAAAAAGACGAGTGCGGAAGCGGATACAGTCTGCCACCTCAACCGGCCAAAAGAGAAACATTTTGTGGACTGATGACAGTAAGGGCCACATTTATGAAACGGTTTTGGTCTAAAACTCACTTTTTTCCCCATAAAACCGTTTCATACATGTGGCCCTAAAATTGTTCTTTTTGGGTCCAGTTCATCAGACGACCCTCAAACTGAATTCAAGCCACAGTACACTCTGAAGACAGTGAAGCATGGTGCTGCAAGCATCACTATATGGGCATGTTTCTCTTACTATGGTGCCGGACCTATTTACCGCATACCAGGAATCATGGACCAGTTTGCATATATCAAAATACTTGAAGAGGTCATGTTGCCTTATGCTGAGTAAATGCCCTTGAAATGGGTGTTTCAGAAAGACAAGACAATCCTAAACACACCAGTAAACACGTAAAATCTTAGTTCCAGTCCAACAAAATTGAGGTTATGGAGTGACCAGGCTAATCCCAGGACCTTAGTCCGATAGAACACTTGTGGGATGACGTCAAAAATGCTGTTTCTGAGACAAAAGCAACAAATACAAATAAATTGTGGGATGTACTCGGAGCATCCTGGGCTGAAATAACAGGTGACAAGGGCCAGAAGTTGGTTGATTCTATGCAACATCGATATTAGGTTACTGATTCACAAGAATGCTAAATCCTTGAATTTGTAAAGACAAATGCAGACACTGCTATTTTTTTGGAACAGCCCATTTGTTCGTTTTTTTGTTTTCTGTAAATTAGTTAATTATTCTATATATTTCTCGACAATATGATTGGGGGACACACAGCCTTGGTTATAGGTTAGAAGGCTGACAGTAGGCAGACCAAACGTGTTGGGCCCACCCTTTAGGACTAGAGCCCTCCTGCTGACAACAGGCTACTCGGTGTTCAGCCTAGCGTCCATAGGAGGCCGGCGCCGCTCCGCTGAATTTTTATTTTTTTTGTTTGCTTACAGGTGACCAGTGAGTTCTTTAGCTGGCTGAGCTTCCTTGCATTTCTAACCCGTTTCCAATTGCCACCTCTGCGGCCCCTTTTTTCGGACTCGAGTGGCTTCACCTTCCGGTACATGGTACGGAGGGGGTCATGCCACAACACCCAAAGACTTCGGATTGGCGAGTAGCCCGCCTTCCTCCGTTTGGGGCTAGTCAGGTTTTTTTTTTTTTGTTACTTCTAATGTCGTTGGAGGGTCTCGGTAATTCCACTTTCCTGCGCCCCCTCCTCCAGCGGTGGTTGTCCCAGCCTCAGGGGCTCTTGTGAGGGTGGGAGCATGTGCCCCTCTGGTCCCTGGCCAGCATAAGGCAGCAGGACATGTTTGGCCTGCCACGTCGGTTCTGGGTAACCATTGCGTTTCAGCCATTACGGGAAGTTTCCCTACATTTGCTTTCATGGAAGGTGGCCTTCCTGGTGGCCATTACCTCCAACTGCTGAGTGTCTGAACTGGTGGCTCTATCTTATAAATCCCCTTTCTTGGTTCTACATAAGAACAAGGTTGTCCTATGTCCTGTTCCTTCATTTCTTCCTAAGGTTGTTTCATCGTTTCACATCGAGGACACAGTTCTGCCCTCTATTTGCCCCTCAACCTCGAGAGCGCTGGTTACATTGTTCAGATGTTGTCAGAGCCGTTCGGATTCACCTCTAGGCTACTGAGTCATTTAGGCGCTCCAAGGCCCTCTTAATCATTCCAAAGGTTCCGTGCAGGGGTCTGGTGGCCTCTAAGGCCACCATTGCCTGTTGGATCCGGTCTGCAATTTCAGAAACCTATCGGTCTAGGGGGGGGGAAACCCCTTCCGTTTCGGGTCACCGCCCATTCCACAACAGCAGTTGATGCCTCCTGGGCGGTTTGGCATCAAGCTTGAGGTTTGCAAAGCAGCCACCTGGGCTTAGGTCCATACTTTTCCTAAGTTCTACCAAATCCATACCTTGGCCTCTGCTGCTGTGAAGTACTTCAGGCAGCAGTGTGCTAAGGGCTGACACTGCTGACAAAATTTTTAGTTGTAACGTTTTTTTTGCCTCCCACCCTCTGGGAATGCTTTTGGACATTCCAGGGATCTGTGTCCCCTAAAGATATTGGCGAGAAATTCGGATTTTTGGACTTACCGTAAAATCCTTTTCTCGTCCGATTTATTGTGGGACACGGGTCCCGTCCTCATTTTTTCTCCATGGAATTGGACACTGGATTATTTTATTGACCACGGCTATTGTACCAACTGAGTAGCCTGGCCTCAGCAGGAGGCATATAGTCCATCAGGGTGGGCCCAACACGTTTGGTCCGCCAACTAGGGCAAGGGCCTATACCCAAGGTGCTGTGTCCCCCAATGAATCGGATGAAAAAAAGATTTTACAGCAAGTACAAAAACAGTGTGCAATCTTTTAAATGAATGGAAATAAAAACTATTAAAGATTTTGTGCTTCGCTCAAGTTTGAGCATTTCTAATATTTTGAGCACAACTGTATCTTGGTACAAGCAGTCATGCCACCTAGTGATAAAGTACCTTAGGGGTACAAAGTATTAAAGTGTAAAAAAAAAAGTTTTTTAATAGTAAATATAAAAAATTTTAATTACCCTGTTTTCCCATTTTACAAATAAAAAAAATCTAACAACATTTATCCCGTAAGTGGAACACCATAGAAGACAAACATTCTAAACGCCAAAATTGTGGGTTTTCCCCTAAAAACTGGAATAAAAAATATGCATCTATGGTACTAGTAAAAAGTACAAAAAAAATCACTTAGGTCCATAGCTGGAAAAAAAAAAATTATTGGTCACAGAAAATGGCACTGCAGCGCAGATTTAAGAAATAGTGAATGTTTGGATTTTTTTTAAAGTACTAAAACATATGAAAACCCTACATACTTGGTAATGTCAGAATCGTGTAAACCTGCAGAATACAGGTAATGCATCATTTATACCAAAGAGTGTATGCCTTAAAAACATGAACAACCCCCCCCCCTCCCCCCCCTCCCCGCATGGGTGAAGGTATGTTTTTTTCACATTCCGCCTCACCTATAATTTTTTTTTTCAGTTTCCTCGTATAATTCATAGTATAAAATGACACCATTAGAAAGTACATCTTGTCCCACAAAAAACAAGCCCTCATGTAGCTGTGTAGAAAAATTAAAAAATGTACAACTCTTGAAAAGCTGGAGAAAAAACGAAAACTGATAAATGGCTGTGACCTTAGGGTCTCGGCAAGGTCTGGGGAATTGTATTGTTGTGAGCTGCACAGACCTTGAGGGCTTGTCGGGTAGCATTTCCATACCAATCAGTCTGTTTTAGATTTGTCAGATCTGATTGCAGAGAAGCATCACAGGGACTGTACGGGACTTAAAGGGAACCTGTCACATAGGTTGTGCCCCCCTGGCTGAGGACAGAACAAGCTAGTGACAGACCTGCTGTTTCCAGCGCTGTGCCCCTTATTCTGTAAGATGCTGGAGTTTGTGTATTAATGCTCAAATCTGCAGTTTTTGGCCAGAAAAGAGTAATTCAAAGAGTCAGTGTTTTCAAACCCTGCCACCTGAGGCTAGCCCCGCCTACTTCAACTTATAAACCTATTACTTTGAATAGGTAGAAACAGGTGAATGACTGTCAGTGGGTGGGGCTAACCTTTGGTGGGTGGGGCTAACTACTCATGAATAAGATTTGTGGGGTAAATGCTCTAAAACTGCAGCATCTTACAGAATAAGGGACACAGCGCTGGAAACAGCAGGTCTGACACTAGCTTGTGCTGCCCTCAGCAAGGGCGGCATAATCTATGTGACAGGTTCTCTTTAAAGCATGTCTTCATCTCTCATTGTCTTAGGCAATATTACACTAAGACCCATTGGGCTACTTGCCTACATAGTAAATAAATAGTAAACCGCACACCTTAATCGCACGTCCCCTGCTCCAGCTGCATAATAGATCCAAGTAGAGGAAGGGCACGTAGTGCCAGAAACGCGTCAGCAGGTGCAGTGTCTAGGCGCATGCTTTTTCTTTCACTATGCCTCATAGGTTTTTTAACTGGATTTATGGATACCAATAAATTGGTCTTTTGATTTTACCATAATTTCCACCTTGTATTCGCTGTCCCAATTGACTTTTTCCTCTGCTTCTGTATTAAAGCAGTATTAGAATCGATTAGTAGTAGCGAGCAGTCTATATATTTTTACATTGGCTGCTTTTGGAACCACTTCATATTTAGGGCTTGTTCACATGACGTTTTCGATCCGTTTTACGGGTGTTCCGAGCAGGAACACCTCTGATTCCCCTACAGCCACGCTCGCCGGCCAACCTCGGATCCCCTGCAGCCACGCTCACCTCGGATCCCCTGCAGCCACGCTCACCTCGGATCCCCTGCAGCCACGCTCACCTCGGATCCCCCGCAGCCGCTCACTCCGATCCCCAGTGCGCTTTCAGCATGTTAAAGCGGATCACAACTTTAAGCAAATCTCTGCTGCGCTTTCCACATCGCAAAAGCAGATCCCATTGTTTCCTATGGGGACTTCTGTTGTGTAAAACGCAACAAGAAAGGACATGTCATTTCTAAAGACGGATCCGCAAAACGCAGCAGAGGAAAGCTCTCAAAAGCGCATCAGCATTCTCTCGTGAGAACAGCGATGTGCTTTTGTCACTGACAGCTATGGAACTCTCACTGACCATTGTTGGATCCGTTTTACAGATCCATAAAATGGATCACAAAAGCATCGTGTGAACAAGCCCTTACAGTCTCCATATTCCTTTCTCAAATATTTTGTTTGCCATTTTGTATTTGGATGAAATTTCTCTTAATTCTTTTTCTAAAACGCTCTTTATTGTAGTGTCAAGCTTGCCACATGTTGGTCCCTTACCAACACTGAACCTGGCCGGACTCCCTCCCCTTCAAGTAAATCCTCAGCTTCACGCGTTTCCTCTGGCACCTATTGCAAGCGACTCAATTCCTTCACTGCTGGATCAGATCCCTGCTCCTTCTGTGGAAAATGGCACATCTACGGCGGAAGACACGGGCAGCGCGGACCTCCCTGCCACAGAGAAAGTTCGAGTCGGCAGCACAGAAGCAGCAGGGGCTGAATCCTCATAACATGGAGCCGAGCCGCTTCTGGTATTTATTTAGCCACAGAATGTGATCCCACATGCAAACAATCATTAATCTCATACTAGTTTGTACTTTATGTAGGAGATCTGTAAATACAGAGAAATCTAGTTATGAAGAGAAACAAGGTTATCGCAGACGGAGAAGGCACAAGAGGGAGGCGCCAGACTGGTACACGGATGTAAATTATTTTAGGAGGAAAGAATTTCCAGCCGAATTGTGTTTAATAAAAAGTTACAGCACGTGCACTCTTACTATGTGTATGGTTTGTGTCTCATCCACTCATCTGCCAGGGGGAGCAGCTCCTACTCTGCCGTGTGCGCCTGCTTTTTTTATTTTAGTTTTTTTTACAATAGATCAGTACCATTAAACAGATACTTTATTCTAGAGCATTCTGTACAGGGGATTCAGGAATAAGGATATGAAGAGAATGATACTGTTAAATGAAAGGATTTAAGATTTGCGTTTTACATGCAGCAATAAATTACTGGAATTTTACACTTTTATTTGTGTTACTTTGTGTTTCCAATAGTTTTTTTTTTTTTTTTTAAACAGACGCATAAGGGGAATAGGGTATAACTTACTACTACTGCGTTCTACTTGGTAAAGATTCTTGGTTTACAGGACATCCAGGACTACTTGCTTTTTTTAAAGCTCTTCCACTTTTTGTGGTTAGAGTGGTATTCTCACCACATTGTTTAGGTTTGAACGAGTTGGCAAAGGCCAATAAATTTATTTCTATCCAATACATTACTGTTTTGATTTTGCTTCCTTTCAAAGTTAGAGCAGTTTTCATCTCCAGCTAGTTTACACAAGCGTCCCTAGGTTACTGACCACTGCAACCTTGACAGGGATAATGATGCCACCCTGTTGGCTTCTATCTGCAGCACTGGAGCTTGTTTATCTTTCTTATGCCATGTCCCCACGGCGCGGTTTTGCGAACTGTCTGGAAAACCGGCCACAAACTTTTACACGGGCCGCTATAGAAAACCCATGCAGCAGTCCCCACTACATGACTTTTCTGCCCGAAAAACATTATACATGTTCATTCTTCCATCTGGAAGGGGGAGGGCTTTTCTCCATTCATCGCGGACGTGTCCTCACTGACAAACTTTAACCCCTTAACGACCTTGGGCGTATCAGTACGTCCCAAGGCCGCTAAGGGGCTTTGCAGGGGGATCGCTCCGCGACCCCCCCGCACAGCCGCGGGTGTTAGCGGCAAATCGCCGCTAACACCTTGGGAGTAACAGCGCGGCGGGTGGCTCCGCCCGCTTTCCGCTGTTTTACCCATCAGGCGCCGCGGCAAGATGGCCGCAGCGTCTGAATTAACGCCGATCGGTGCCGCGCACAGATAGTTGCGGTGATCGGCATCAGCGCAGCTATGCTGCGCCGATCCGATCACCGGGCATTGTGGTGGGGAGCCTTGGGAAGGCTCCCGTCACTTACCCTGGCCGGTTTGCCCCACTTCCGTCCGCAGACAGGAAGTGGGGAACCCGCCATCTTTGTACACCCTAATGCATTGCATAGGCAATGCATTAGGGTGTATTAACAATCGCGCCACCTAGTGGTCAAGTACCACAGGTGGCCTCAATGTTACAGTAAAAAAAAATAAAAAAAATAAAGTTTTAAAGTACAAAAAAAAAGTATTAAAAGTTCAAATCACCCCCCTTTCCCCATTTACAAATAAAATCATTAAAATAATAACAAAGTTACACATATTTGGTATCGCCGCGTCCGAAAAAGTCCGATCTATAAAAATATAACATCATTTATCCGTACGCTGAACACGTAGAAGAAAAAAAATTCCAAACGCCAAAATTGCGTTTTTTGGTCATTTTACGTCACTCAAAAAATGGAATAAAAATGATCAAAAAAGTCGCATGCATTCCAAACTGCTAGCGATAAAAAGTACACTTCAGCCCGCAAAAAATGCCCCCTCACTGACGTCCATAGGTGTTAGTACAAAAAAGTTATTGGTCGCACAAAATGGCGCCGTGGTGCAAATTTCAAAAATAGAAAATGTTTGGAATTTTTTTACGGTACCAAAACATAACGGAAACCCTACATGTTTGGTATTGCCGGATGCGTAACAACCTGAAGAATACAGATAACACATTATATTTACCGAAGATCGAACGCCGTAAACGCAAAACCCCCGCAAACATGGCGAAAATACATTTTTTTTCACAATTTGTCCCACTTGGAATTTTTTTGCGGTGTCCCAGTACATTCTATAGTACAGTGAATAACACCATTAGAAAGTACATCTTGTCCCGAAAAATAAAAGCCCTCATGTGTCTATGTAGGTGGAAAAATAAAGTAGTTATGGCTTTCAGAAGGCTAGGAGGGAAAAACGAACGTGTCACCCAAAAAAAACGCCGGGTCCTTAAGGGGTTAAGGCCATGTTCACACGGCTTATTTTGGGACGGATTTCAGTCCATAATTCGCGCCGTACTGCGCGAATTACGGCTGGAATACGTCTCCACTCCCTGCTCGCACAATACGGCGAGCGGGTAGAGAAGTGACATGCTACTTATTGCATGTCTATGGGGCCGGTGGCTGCCCCAAACTCCCCCCGGCCCCGCCCCTCTGAGGCTAGCCCCGCCCACCTCAACTGATAAACCTATTACTTTGAATAGGTAGAAACGTGAATAACTGCCAGTGGGTGGGGCTAGCCTTTGGTGGGTGGAGCTAACACCTGCTCATGAATAAGATTTGAGGGGTAAATACTCTAACACTGCTGCATCTTACAGAATGAGGGACACAGCGCTGGGAACAGCAGGTCTGACACTAGCTTGTGCTGCCCTCAGCCAGGGGGACATAACCTATGTGACAGGTTCCCTTTAATGCTGTACCTGCATAGGTAGTGGGATCCTGAAGCTGTGAAGCGCAGGCTCCGTGAAAGAGCCAGAAGAGAAACCCTTTTAAGTTATGAAAAGCAGATTTGGGATGGAGTCCTAGAAAGTTGCACCCTATCCAGCTTGTTACCTCCAGGTCAGTGACTTACCAGCAGCTAGAGCTGTCACTTTTACAATAAAGATGACCGCTTGTTCAAAGTAGCTTGCCAAAATACAACACGTTTCAGCTGGAATATAGCAATAGCCAAGGTTTCTAGAATGTCATATCTGCACCTACACTGAGCCTTTATATAGAAGGAATTGGAGTAGAGGTTATCTAATAGTAATAAGGTTTGAAAATACAGCTGGAGGCCAAATCATAGTAGGTAGACCCAAAATGTCCACAGGCCACAGAGGAGCAGGAGGCAGAATTGTAACCTAGTGGAAACCATTCATGTGGCTGCTGTTACCAAACTTTACTCGGTGAAAGAGGAATAATGACAGACCAGTTATACTGCCTCATTAGAGCTGAAAAAACAGGATCTATCCAGAATTTTTTTTTTTAATGATTTAAACATTCAAGATGAAACTAGTAATGGATCTCAATAGAAGTCAAGCAAGAATACTCGGTTTTCAAGTTGCTTATTTTGGTATTGTGTGGCAGATGAGCTTTCAGTAACAAAATGTAACAATTAAAAAAAAAAAAAATGTCTGCTGTGTGCAATCTGAGAATTTTCACATTTGGCTAGGTTTACATGGCTACAGTACAGCCCCATGTTTGGACACTCAGCGTTTTTACTTCACTAAACTTAGGTCACTGTAGGGTTCTATAGTGAGAGAAGTTTGGCTCAATGGCCTTGTAGGGGTGTGCTGATAAACTCCTATCAGGACCTAAAAATGTAGTCATGACAGCCAGGAAAGAGCAGCCTTAGTATGTGGCCTGCAAATTAATAATGTGATAGCATCTGAAGTTAACACGCTGCCCTGCCCTAGCAATGTAGACATAATGTTTGTTTTGGCAGCAGTTTTGCCCTTGTGATGCTTCTAGCTAAGGATTTTCATTTTATTCTGCTGGTGTGCACCCTATTGTCTTAATTTGTATAAGAGGTTCTCAAATTTATTTGGCCTACTGCCCTTTATCAGAAGAAAATCTAACTCGCCCTCCTCTGGAAATCTTCCTTATGTTACGCACTTATGATATGCGTCTTCTTTAGTAGCAGATGCTTCTGCTTTCTACTGAATTAGGGTGAATTCACACAGCGTTTTTGCACCGTATAGCAACACGTACAGTGCATGCCGCTATATACCAAGTGTTTTAGAAGTACGCGTGGGGCGTATTGCAATACAATTATGCCTGCAAAAATGTTGTGTGAACATACCCCTCTAGTACTGGATGCACCTGAACAGCATGCAGGCCCTGAGGAGCTGCTCACCCACCTCCCCTAACAGCAGAGGGAACCATAATGAAATATCACTTCCTGCTTGCTAAACATTATTGAAAAGCCTTTAAAGCCATAATTCTTAGTAATAGTAAGTTTTATAAATGTTTAATAAATTATGAGCTAAAAAAGCAAAAAAAAAAAAAAAAAGTTAAATGAATTGAAGATGCCCCTTGCTAGTTTAGACAAGCAACTATACTAAATAGAGGCATGGAACGTTTTACCTTGGAGAAAAGGTTAAAGGAATTAAACTAATTTAATCTTGAGACATCTCCAGTGAGAGATAATTAGAGGGGTGTTCCCACCATTCACATGAGTATCATATCGATAAGATACACCATCAATGTGTGATAGGTGCAGGTTCCATAGGTTGTATCTTGAGAGAATGAGCCCTGGAACATTTCGGTTTTGAAAAGAGAGCTGATCAGTACTCTCCCATTAAAATCTATTTACTTCAGCTCATTATAGCTTGGTATTTATAAGGATTTTTGTTACCAAATTATGGTTTTACAGGCTTCAATAATACAGAGCAGGAAATGATGATGATCTGCTATCACACACTCATGGCATATCCTATCACTAACAATCAATATTGTAGAATCAATAAAAATCCACATGTGGATTTTTGTTGTTGCTCCAATACTGGATGTTACTGAATTACTTGGAGGTATCATCTATGTAATAACTGTTTGGGTTGGGTCCCCTGGTGATAGTTAGCTCACGTTGGTGGTCGCATATCCCATTGATAAGCCATCAATGTGTATTGTGGAACAACCCCTTAAAGTACATAAATAGACCTTACAAAAAGTATGAAAAACTTTCATATAAAAAAAAAAGACAAGAGAGCCCCCCCTCTGGAGAAACAAAGGTTATAGCTTTTCTTACCATTAAAACTGAATCTGTTGCAGATCCACTTAGAGAGCAGATGAGGACTCTGGCTCTACATTCTAACAAGAATTTTATACATCTACAAGAATATCAATATTATTTTGTTGCAAGTAATTGTCTAAGTATTTTTTAGCCTGATTAAGATTTGGGCTAAGGAGTGAAATGTTCCATTTAGGTCACATTGGTTCATGCCTTGTGGGTTCCATATTCTGGATCAATATGGGGAAACTTAGCTTCACAATAGCCTAAACCAACTCCCCCCACCCACTTCATCCACAACTTGTTCCTGCCAGTGGCGGAGCTACAGAGGTCGCAATTGCGACCGGGCCTCGGAGCTAGGGGGCCCCGCTGCCCCCTCGCCACTCTTTACAGCTGTTTCTCTGATCATAAAGCTGCATTGCTTTATGATCAGAGCAGGGAACGCACCTTCTGAGTGGAGGAGCCGCCGGGGCCGTCAGCCTCAGCACTCTTCGGCACCTCCAGCACAGAGAGGAGGAGCGCAGGCAACAGAATGAGGAATAAAATGTCCGTGCCGGCTCCTCCCCTCTCATGAATATGCTGAGTCTGTATCAGACTCAGCATTGTTTTCTTTGGTACCGGGGGGGGGGCAGCAATAGGGGGCGGGGCATGAATGGGGAGGGAATCAATGCAGGGAAGACAGAGCAGCTGGATGGGCGGGGTGGAGCAGATGAATAGCAGGGTTCAGGGACTGCCATTAGAATGCAGAGAGTTGGGCAACAGAAACAGGAAGCCGTGGAGCTGATTTAAGCCTCTGGCCCACGTACAATGTTTTTCCCATTTGCCCATGTTCAGTAAATGTGAAAAGGAATTAGACCTTCATCACTTACTATACACAGCAGAATGAGCTACTGCCTATCGGGGATCTCTTATCCCCCCAAGTTGTAACTCATCTACAAAGGCCTTTTACCTTTTAGACAAAAAATGCCCCCCATACCAGTTAGGGGGGGGGCAAATTTAAAAAAATATTCAGACCAGTAGTGGCTTCCCTGCGGTTCTAGATCAGTGGCGTTGCTGCAGCATCGCCTGATACCGGCCAATTAGTTTCTTTGAAGCGCGGCGCGATAAAAGGATCTCATCGCCGGCTGCTCCTGGCCGCACGTCTCATGGCTGTGCAAACGAGGGCTGATAAGGGGCGTCCCCGCGCTGGAACGTGTGAGTCAGCCCCCATGTCGGCAAAACGTTTGGCCCAGGAAGAGCAAAGGAATATTGGTTTTGTTTTTTTTTAATTTTTTTTCCCTCCCTGGGGTGACTGTCCCCAATTTATCCCTGCCTGGGGAGCTGTACCTATCTTTTATCCCTTTTTTTTAAATAAGCGTCCTATCTATTATCTGCTGTGATGAGCTGTCCTATCTATATACCTGCTTGTGGTGAGCTGTCCCTAATTATCCTGCCTGTGGGGAGTTTACCTATTATACCCTTCTAGGGGGGACCTATACCCTTTTTGGGGGGGCCCAAAACCCATTTTAAAAACTGCTAGGGGGACCAACGGTAGGGGGCCCCGAGTGGTTTGCCCCCAGGTAAAGGCCCCCCTGGGGGTTTGGGGAAACTTTTTGGGTTTTTTAAAACTTTGTAACCCTTTTTTAAAAGAAAAAAATGTAAAAAGTTTTTTTAAAATTTTCTTTTTTTATGCTTGCAGTGCCCCCCAAATGCACCTGAGGTTACTTTTGTCCCCTTGGATCATTCTGGCACCCCCCAGGAGGCGGTATCACCCACTTTCGGCAAGCACTGGTTTAGTTAGGTCAATGGATGCAGATTCAGGAACGTGATTATTTCCCATGAATTGAACAATAATTATTAGTGAAAAAAAGTGCGGCGAGAAAAGAAATTAAACATCAAAAGGCCCTGTCATCTACAGAGGGACTTTGTACAAGGCGTGACGGGGTGGGCCTAGGGCGCCTCCTTGCCTGTCCAAAGGGGGCGCTTTCAGGGGCCCCCCAAAAACGTCGCTGGGCCCGGGCGTGCAGGGGTGGGGGCCCCGGCGGCCTCTTTACTGTATGGGCTCCCTGGACCACATAGGCTGCGGGCTTCTGCAGAGCAGAGAGCGAGCGCTCCCTCACAGCGCTGAGGACCCGCCGCGTCCCCGCGCTGCTCAGCTGGCAGCGTCGCAATGAAGTGATGTCATCGCGACGCTGCCTCTCCTTGGGCGCACAGCGCGTCATAGGCTGTGCGCCCGAGGAGCTGCCGGAGGAGTGCGCGGCCGGGACAGAGGTAAGGTGAGTATGAATGTTATTTTTACCTGCCTGTGGCCCCCATACGCCTGCCTGAGCCCCATATATACCTGCCTGAGCCCCCTGTATATCTGCCTGAGCCTCCATATGCCTGGCCGAGCCCCCATAAGCCTGCCTGAGCCCCCATATAACCTGCTGAGCCCTATAGCTATATACCTGCCTGAGTGCCCCTATATCCCTTTCCCTTTGAGGCCCCTATATTTATATACCTCCCTGTCTAAGGGGACAATATCTATATACCTGCCTGACTGAGGAGACATATATACATATACCTGCCTGACTGAGGGGCATATCTATATACCTGTCTGGGGGGAAACTTATATACCTTAATTAAGGAGTTATGGAAATGTGAGGATTCCAAGATATTTGTGTCCAAATCTGCGGGGTAACGGTTTTGGGCCCGGGGAGAACTCAGCATGAAGGTGGACCGGATGGAGAAGGAAAGTGAACGCGCTGATCAGAAATGTTTCTCGTGGTCACAAATGTACTGCAGTGTAATCACTTAAATGTCTGCAGAGCGTCTACATACACTAGTATCTTACCATATCTGTCACTGTATGGCGGTGGTATATGTCTGCAGAGCCTGTGTACAGCTGATGGTCACATGTGGGGGTTGGGTTTGGTCAGGGTCTGGCAGGATTATTTGAGCCTTTAGCAGTAATAGTTTTGGGTCTTGGTTTTCTAGGAGTTTTTTTAGTAACAATCATTCGTCTGGTAGATTTGCTCCATGTATCGGTGGATTATTCGGTGACTGTTATTTAGGGGTATCACACTGTCATACGGAGGGGAGCGATTTTGAAAACGCAAATTTGTCAGGGCTGATTTTCATTGTGCAGTGACTGCTGAGGAGATGGACGGGAGCTATGTGGAATATGCAGAAAGTTAGTGACGGAACCTGGCGCAGGGGCGAGAGGAATTAGTGTGGGGGAGTGGGGGGCATTTTTTTGGGAGCGAGGGGGGGTGCCATTGGCTGTACGTGCCTAGGGCACCAAAATGCCTTGTCCCGGCCCTGCGTTTGTACCCAGCTATAGGATTTAGCCAACATGTCTAACAACCTGCAAAAGTCTAGTTCTTTTACATTTCATTTCAAATGTAATGTGTTTCAGGGCCTCAGGCGCTAGAAAGGTCATCCACAATTTCCAACCTTTCAATACAATTTTTATGTTGCAGCTCACATTTACCATTTGACATTTCCCTAAGACTCTTTTTTTTTACTTGTTACAAGATAGGCTTAGATTAACATGTGGAGTAATAGTATTTAAATAGGTGAACATTAGGTCCACCTTTCAGTACACACAAAGTACGTTTCCACTTACTGCAAACTGGTCATATTAAAAAAAAGCAACCTACAGATATGTTAGGCTAAGTAGGTCTGGTTTTTAGTTGTATACACACAATCCAATATCAGCAGCCCACTATTAATTAAAAAAAACTATCAAAAGGCACATAGGAATTTTGGAAAAGCATTTCTGCTACTTAGAATACATGAACAATTTTTGAGGTTCTTACTCACATTTTTGATCAAAACTGCTTAAGCCCATCTCCCAATCAGCAAGGTGACTTCAATACAGGTGAGAATGTGTATGTATATTGCTGCCGCACCAGTGTGCACCTATGCTCATTTTGTCAAAAAAGTTTTTTGGATGTGCAAAACCAAAATACTGTTTTCAGACTGTTCGTATGGGGGAGTGGCTGCCTCCTCGGTGGTTTTTCGCACTCCACCCACCTTCACAGGTTTCTAAATCAATGCAGACTCCCTTGTAGCTGGAACCTTCACTCCCTGAAGTGTGGAGGTCTGAACAGGCCCTAAGAGAGGTAATGTTAGTGCCACCTGTATTGAGGTCCCCTTGTACACCTATGCTCATCTTTTTCAAAAACGTTTTTTTTGGGATGTTTCCAGACTGGCTTTTAGTTATCACATTGTTACTTGAACTTGTTTCAAAATGATACCCCAAAAAAAAAAAAAGAGACCAGGAGTATGCCATTATGTGCCCATACCCGTCAGGTGTGTCCAGATTCATGAGCATTTAGAGAGGAGAATTTAAATCCCCCATTGCCGATATTACTGTAAAATATCATAGATCGCTGGCTGGCATAAGCAGTTACAAGTGCACCATCTAGTGGTTATTCAATAAAATTTATCTAAAATGCTTCAACATTAGAAGCTATCAAAACTAAAAGTGTTAATGGTTTATTTAAAAAATTTAAAAAACGCAAAGTGAATGTAGAGAAATCAAAATCCATATTTGCTGTGATTACCCCTCCGTCCTGGATGTGATGATGTGGCCCCCACAGAGCCCTGATCTCAGCATTATCCAGTCTGCCTGGGATTACATGAAAATACAGGAGGATCTGAGCAGCTACACAGAAGATCTGGGCTTACTTCTCCAAGATGTTTGGAAGAACCTTCCTCTTATTTATTCAGTTTGTATTTGGTTAATAGATAGAAATTGAAGTGTTAATAGTTTATTGTTTAAGAGCATTTCTACCTTGCAGCACTATTTTTATATTTTGCAAAATGCAAGAATGATAAAGAATTTTTATTACTTTCTGAAAAGTCAAATGTTTACATACACTAGGATTACTGTGCCTTTAAACAATGTGGGACAGCCCTTATGATGATGTCATGTCTTTGAAAGCTTCTGATAGGTTTATTGGAAACATCTGAGTTAATTAAAAGACACACCTATGGGTGTATTTTTAATGCACATCAGAAACACACTGCTTCTGTGTGTAACATCATGGGAAAGTAAAGAAATCAGCCAAGATATCAGGAAGAGAATTGTGGACTTGCACAAGTCTGGATCATCCTTGAGTACAATTTCCAGATACCTGAAGGTGCCTCGTTCATCTGTACAAACAATTATACGCAAGTGCAAACAAGCTGGAAATGTTCAGCCATCATACTGCTCATGTAAGCATGTACATCCTTGACTACCATTAGCAAAGTGCTATGGTTTACGAGAACGGGCTGCTTTATGTGTGCTTAGCAACCATGTTTGAGCCCAGGTCGGGTTATGTTCAGATAATGTATTACTGGCTGTCGGCTGAGTGGCTTGTCCCGCCCAGGTCGCGGACAGGAGCGCGCAGAGAATGTCGATGCAGTGAAAAGGTCGCAGAGGGGAGCACGGACAGCATGTATAAGCAGCAGCATGCACTGACGAGAAGAGGAGAGAGATCACTTTTGTTCCTCATGTGCAGTCCAGCGTAAATCAGAAACAGAGAACACAGCTGTATACAGCAGTCCCATGGAAGATGTGCAGTCCCATGCAAATTTCAGAGAGAACACAGCAGTACTGTGCAGTCCTACAGAAATCAATTTAGCGTCACAGATGTGCAGTCCCACATAAATCAGAGAGAATACAGCTGTATTGTACATTCCCACAAAAAAGCAGTACTATGCAGTCCCACGTAAAAAAATATATTGTGAGACAGATGTGCAGTCCCACGTAAACCACTTTAAGGATAACAAAGTCAATGTTTTGGAGTGGCCATCACAAAGCCCTGATCTCAATCGTATTGAAAATTTATGGGAAAAGCTGAAAAAGGCAGGTGTGAGCAAGGCGACCTACAAACATGGCTCAGTTACACCAGTTCTGTCAGGAGGAATGGGCCAAAATTCCTACCAACTATTGTGAGAAGCTTGTGGAAGGATATCCAAAACATTTGACTAAAGTCATATAGTGTAAGGGCAATGCTACCAAATACTAATGAAATGTATGTAAACTTTTGACTTTGTAGAAAGTAATAAAAATGCCTTAAAAATCCTCTCTCTCATAATTCTGGCATTTGGCAAATATAAATAATTTTGGTTCCTAATTGACCTAAACCGGGGAAGGTTTATTCTGATTTCATGTCAGATAGTGAGGAAAAACAGGGCTGTGGAGTCGGAGCCTATTTTGCAGGAGTTGGAGTCGTCATAAAATGGACTGACTCCGACTCCCAAAATATATATGTTGGTCCAGTTAGTTCAATGCAGTGTAAAGAGCAAAAGGAATTGGGTCCGGCCAGTGCTGCTCCCAGGGCAAACAGATTTCAGCAAAATGTTTCACCTGCTTTCAAAGAAGTAGAAGAGTTCAACCATTCATCTAAACTGACTGTGGCTGAGGCAATTTCTGTATATTTGTTATACACAAATCACGATGAACTTCTTATAATAAAAAGCTTTCTTCATTTTATTTTTCATAACATAAAAAGTCCCAACTTCACGGACATAATAGAGAAAACAGAGTAAATAGAAATGACTATGGTATACTTGCAATTTCTGTATACCCTCACATTGTTAGATGAGATGTTGCCCCGTGGTCACCGCTTTGCCCCCAAGTTAGTGTAGAGAGGCCGTTCTCTAGCCTGGAAATCATGAGATCAGATGTGAGGTCATGTATGCAGGATCTGATGGAGGCAATACTATTTCTCAGAACAAATTCAGAGACTCCACAAATGTTCCTGCAGTGTTTTGCATATTTACAATTTTTTTGTGTTCTAAAGTCATATCCAATAAATATATTTTACACTGACAAGCAAAAGGGTAACAATGGTTTGAACTTTTGACTTTCAGGCTCCAAATCTCACCATCCACTACAGCTTTGTACATGAGGCTACTGTAATTTTTATATACAGTCATCTTACATCTTATACATAAATTTGACTTGCAAGTATTTAGCATCTGCTTAGTTCTGCAGATTCTTTCCTGTAACTGCATTGTAAGGCTATGTTCACACGGCTTAACTGCAGGGCGTAATTCCGCCCCGCAATTACGCCATGTGGCCGGGGGCGGAGCGGGAGGAGCGGGGAGCCGAGCGGGGGGCCGGCACTTCGCCGGCCCATAGACAGTCATTGCTAGCGGCGCGTATACGCCGCTAGAAAGTGACTGTCAAGTATCTCCCCCCTCGGCGTATTCGCCGAGCAGGGAGAGGAGACGTAATGCATAGTTCTCTATGAGAACTGTGCATTACCGTAGTTACTGGGACGGATTCAGCCCATAATTGGCGCACTTCGGCGCGTAATTACGGCTGAATTACGTCCCAGAATAAGCCGTGTGAACATGGCCTTACTGTTTTGCTCCTAAAAATCAAAATGTTAATTTTTATTATTTTGTTAGTATTTGGGAAATCCACCTTTTGGTTTTCAATTTAGCCTGAATCCTTCTGGGTTCTGGATCAGATTCAAGCAAGTCTTGATTAAAATCTGATCCCAGGTCTCTTCTACACATTCCCAGTGTTGGTGCAGACTGGACTTGGATACAAATACAGCTTTTTCTTCAACTCTACCCACAAGTGTTCAAAAGATCAAAACATTGTTACCCTTTAGCTTGTCAGTGTGTGTTCTACCTAAATAGCTTGATTATTGTATCATAAGGTGATAACTTTACTGTAGTAAAATGGTAACATCAGGCTGTTTATCACTTAAACATGCGCCATGTATGAGGGAGTCAGAGGTTTGGGAAATTGAGGAATCGGAGCTTTGGCTTGCCGACTCCACAGCCCTGGAGAAAAACATGCAGTGTATGAAAACGTCTGGTTTCAACTGTACACATAAACACAAAAACATACATACATATAAATAAAATGTCTGAGGGCCATCCAATAATCCCACAGACTTTATATTTTAAATAGTTCTTGATGGCAATCATCCATATTATCACTGATGTGTAGGGACTTGCTGTGTCACTGCACCATGGTCCACAGGGTACAAATAGTTTTTACCACATAAAACTGCCCACTGGGTAGTTATCACTACAATGGTGCCAATGCTGTATTTACAGCATTGTGGTACAGGGTTAGAATCCAATTAGGGACAATTGAAGGAGTTTGTGTGTAAGGGTCCTTTCACACAATGTGTTTTTTTTTTTTTTTTTTGCAAAACTGCACAGCACTAATTGCTGTGCATTTCTGAAAAAAATGTGCCTAAAAGCGCAGTGTGTGATAGCACCCTAATTTTCCTTCACCAGTGACCTCATTGTACCTGAGGGGAGAATAGATTGCTGGCCGTTATGGGGACGCGGACAGATATCTTCTCCGTGACAATGCCTGTACTCCTCTCACAGACCTAACAGCAGCCACTTGAATGTTGGATCCTCTGTAAGTTTCTTTGGTCCTAGGAAAAAGAAGAGAGAAAAAAAACTGGGCAGGAAGTATATTAGCATTTGTGCTCCAGGATTAACTCAGCAACCCAGGACTGGAAAGTCAGAAGAGGAATACATACAACGATTAGGCAGAACATTAAAACCACCTCCCAAATATTGTCCAGGTCCCCCTCCTGCCACTAAAACAGCTGTGATCTGTTGCATGGAGGCCACAAGCCCTCGGAAGTGTTTTGTAGTATCTGGCACTCAAGTCCCAAGGTCCCAGCATATTCCAGAGATACTTTTTTAGGGTGAGATGGGGGAATTTAGAGGGCAAATCAACAACCTGAATTCTTTGTCATGTTCCTCAAACCTTTCCTGAGCATTTTTTTGCAGTGTGTGTGGGAATATTATCATTCTAAAAGAGGCCACCATCATTGGGGAATAAAGCTGCCATGAAGGGGTGGACTTGGTGTACAACAATGATTACCAAGGTGGTACATGTCAAAGTAACATCAACATGATGCCGGGAACCAAGGTTTCCCAGCAGAACATTGCTTAAAGCATCACACCAGTAGAGCATTCTGCTGCCTTCTCTTCCCCAGATAAGTGACACATACGTATGCAGTTGTTCACATAATGTAAAAAAAATAAAAAATTGTTGGACCAGGCCACCTTCTTCTATTTCTCCATTGTAGGTGCTTTCAGTGGTGGTCAGGGGTCATTTTGGGCTTTCTTACTGATCAGCAGATACACAGCCATATGCAACAGCAATGTGCAATGCACTATGTGATCGAACACTTCCTATAAGAGCCAGCAGTAACCTTTCAAGTAATCTGTGCCATGGTAGCTCTTTGTGTGGGCAGAATAGACAGCTAACCTTCATTTCCCAAGTGCCTCCATGGCCTCTGGTATCCAGGACCCAGTTGTCCTCCCTGTACCTTAAAGTAGGTACTAATCCGTGTAGTCTGGGAACTCCCCTTTTTGGGAGATGTCTAGCCATCACAAATTGACCCTCGTTAAAGTTGGTCAGATCCCTATGCTTGCCAAGTTTTCCTGCCTTTAACATATTAACCTTAAAGGGGTTGTCCAAAATTAGACACTTACCATCTATCTTGTGGATAAGTAATACTTGTCTGATTACTGAGGGTCCCAAATCTCCCCACCTGAATGGAGCACAGGTCGCACATGCTTATTGCCAGTCACAGCCAGAGACTGCTGAAGATAGTCTAGCACAGCATCTAGTCATCTTCCACAGTCCCATAGACAGTAAATGAAGGGGGCAATGAATGAGGGTTTGGGACCTCTGGTGATCAGACATTTGTTACCCATCATTATTATTATTATTTATTTTAGAGCCCCCTCAGTTCCAGAGCGCTGTACAATCGGGTTGCATACATAACAGAAGTCAAATAAGTACAAGGGAGACAACTTAATAAACAAATACTGGTACAGGAGAGAGGTCCCTGCCCGTGAGGGCTTACAGTTTACAAGGAAGGTGGGGAGAGACAGAAGGTGAGGGGCAGACATGTTTGTGGGGTGGCGTGGCAGCAATGGGGTTAATGATGGTTATAGGCTCCCGAAAAGATGGGTTTTCAGGTTGCTTTTGAGGCTAGTGAGGGGGAGAGTCTGATGTGTTGGGGCAGTGAGTTCCAGAGTGTGGGGGAAGCACAGGAGAAGTCTTGGAGACGATTGTGTGAGTAGCTGATAAGTGGAGAGCAGAGGAGAAGGTCCTGTGAGGAGTGGAGATTGCGAGAGGGGACGTCTCTGGAGATTAAGGCAGAGATGTATGGAGGGGAGAGGTTATGGAAAGCTTTGTAGGTCAAGGTTGCTAACTTGAACTGATTTGCCTATCCACAGAAGGTGTGGGAAGGGTCTAACATGGAAGGCCCTTTTAAGAACCTAACGGTTGACTTGCTGCCTTACATATCCCACCATTTAAGAGGATCCCCCCATGAACACACCACAGAGCAAAAATTTGAAATTTCAACTTTCATTATTTATTACTATTTTGGCTACATTCTCTACAATTTCAGCAGCATTTTAAAGAGACAGTTAATGTATATTTATGTACAATGAAAAAATGAAATTGCTTGCAACATTTCAAACGAGTGCCACAGTTAACTGTACAATATTAAATGGTAATCTGTTAATAACTCCTCCTTTTCTGTAACATGAACAAAAGTACACATGAATGTGACAGAGGACTCTGCCCTTGTATGCGGCAGATACTGTTGACCTGTTCTGCCATTAAGGGGGTTATTCCTAGTAGTTGTGCAGTAGAGAGAGACAGCAGTCTAGAAAAGGGTTTCTAGCAAACTACGTCATTAGAAAAAGGTCTGACGTGTTCTAACACCGGTTTAAGCCAAGAGAAGTCGTTCTGTGTTTCTGTATTTTACACCCTCGTCCTCCTGAGTGGAGGAACGCTCTGAGACGTCAAGCGGTCAACGAGTCCCTCCTCAATATGCCGTCAACATGCCACGGTTAAGAAAGCGTAAAACAGGCTTACAGTACTGTATATGTTTTACAGATGTGATACACATGCTTGTTAATGAACTGTCCAGGTTTGTAAGCAGTCGGATTTAGCCCCTTTTCACAGAAGCCATTTCTTATGGTCTTGCAAAAATGAGAAGTTATTTAGCAGCAAATGAAAAAAAGCCATCCAGGAGACTTAAAATTTAAAAAAAAAAAAAAATAATAGAAAAAGCAATAGTTTCCAACATTTGTACAAGTAGGGGCGAGGGAAGGGAAAGCTACTGAAAATACATGAATAAATGAAAATGACATCTGTACAACAATATACATCAGCGATAGAAGGGAATTTCTCATTGTCCTGCATAGAAAATTTTCATGTAAAGTTTTGAGAGCATTTGGTACCTACGATGTGTGGTATATGTACAGAATGGCCCAAAAAACTAGAGGAAAAAAAAAAAGGTGGAATGATGAAAAACAGAAGAGTCAACCCCAGAACGCATATGTGCAACTCAAAACTTTAACCTGAAAAATGTGAACAGGAAGGAAAACATAATAAATTCTAATAGACACAAATTGTAACTAGCCCACTCTCTCCTTTAGCTTTGGTTTCAATATACAGGTCGTTTGAGACTCCGGGTGGCGCGTGTTCCCTACACGTCCGTCAAGCTAATTATGGATTTTCTGTTGTAAATAATGAAAAATGCCCTTCCAGCTAAAACTCTCCAGTATCAACCAATTGTGTTGTAGTATTACAAAGAATATTTACAAGGTCCCCTCTGACGGAGGGGGAAGGGAGGAAAAAAAAAAAAAGAAAAAAAAGCACAACCTTCTCTCTTCCATGAGAACGAACCTGGCTTCACGGGCACGCTCACGTCCGCCATCTTGGCCCATAGCCTACATTGTTAAGCCCAGCCAGATCAGAAGAGCGAGGCCCAGGTCATTCCCTGTAGCTTGAAAATGGCTTAACAGCACATTGAGGCCAATGTAAATTATTACAGTCAAGGAGAATATATTCACAGTCATCTTCGCTCATCATACAAATAACACTAAGGAGATCGATCCCCAAATACACACAAATGTCTTCAAAACACATCCTTAGTTGAGGGGGAAGGCAGGGAAATAAGGGGGAAAAAACCCTACTTAAATCTTTATTTAATCTTTAAACTAAAATCTGCACCTGAAAGCTAGTGAACACATAATCATGCCGGCCTAGACTGGAGGATCAGTATGAAATGATGCTTGATGTAGGCGCGGTGGGAGGGGCCACTAGGCCGGACATGTGCAGGTTTCCTGAAGAGTTGGATCTTCTCATGTGAGGGAGAAGATACGGGTCACTGGCCAGCTGGTGGACGTCAAACCGGTCTTCTTTGCGATAAGCTAAACACCGTCTTATAAATGCCTAGAACACAAAAACACCATAATATCATCATCCTAATGATCTTGCTCTATTTGATGTTAAATTCAAAGAGGTCAAGGTGCCTTTGACAGGATGGACATTAGAAGACTTCGGAATAGCATCATTATATTATTGTTCATTATATTGTAAAAAATGTTTGTAACATCTTGTAAGAAATTTATCTCAAAATTTGTATTTTTTCTTTATCATACTCATGTTACTGGTAATGTACTCAATAAAATATTTGTTAAAAAAAACAAAAAAAACCCCCCACCATATTGAATGTAAAAAAAAATAAAAATAGGACTGTAAAAAGATTGAACTATAAATACAGAAAAAGGTACTTATTTTACAAAGCCACAGATAGCTTACCTTGGCTTCATTGCTTGCGACAGGCTTCACAGGAAACTGAACATCTGTAGCTTTGAGTATGGTATTCTCTTGTAAAATATCTTGCTGGGATTGGTTATGTCCAAAAGGCTGAAAAGCAAAGGTTTTATCATGAAGTCCTTGCTGAGGTAGCAAGTGATGATTAGGGATTCCAATAGGACACAGTGAATGTTTTATACCTTCCTGCCATAAAGACACTGGAAAAAGATGACTCCGACCGACCATACATCCACTTTATTGGAAATCTTTGGTGGTTCTTTGCCCACCACAAAACACTCAGGTGGTAAATACCTGCAGGGATGCAAGGAAACATACACAAGACTTAATGGACGTGAATACAAGATAAAGCGTATATAGCGGAATATTCTAGATCTTTTATATTTAAAATATAAAGCGGAGTTTCCATGCCATTTATGGGATATCAATAGGAGATGCTATAAATGCCTAATAGGTCCAGCTCCCACCTCTGTTTTGAGAACGGGCCCGTAAATTTCTATGCATAGAACAGAAAGGTGGCCATCTATGCGCAGTCTTATATGTTCTTTTCAGGGAGTTTTGAGTTTATCCGCACACACTTAGGGTATGTTCACACGGCATCTTGCCTCCGTATGAACATCCGCTTTTCTGATGCGTCTCTGGGTCCATCAGAACAAACCCAGAGACGCATCTAACAATTAGCAGTGAGTTTATCACTGCCCGCTATGACAGACACGCAGCGGCGTTCACATGAGAGATCACCGCTGCGTGTTTGCGTCGCGTCTGTCAGGTCCGCCTTTCGGATGCGATACAAGGATTGCAGGTCATTTCTTGGATCGCATCCGCAAGACGGACCCGCCAGGCGCAATGCAAACACGCAGCGGTGATCTCTCATGTGAACGCCGCTGCGTGTCTCTCATTGCCGGCAGTGATAAACTCACTGCTAAGTGTTAGATGCGTCTCTGGGTCCGTTCTGATGGACCCAGAGACGCATCAGAAAAGCGGATGTTCATACGGAGGCAAGACGTTGTGTGAACATACCCGTACGTACTCAAAACCTCCATAAAACAAAATGGAAAGATCCCGCTCCATTCTCTATGTCCGGGTAGTTCACATCTCCTAACCCCAGAGTTAGACGATGTGAATAACCCTTTAAAGGGGTTGTCTCCCTACAAAGATTAGCTTTAAACATGTAGGGAACAGTAATTGAAGAGTTTTTCTAAATATATTGCTTTATTTTTTTGGTTTTGTTGAGGAGATAAGAATTTATTAGCTCTGAGTGCACACAAGTTTCTCTACGTTACCGACCTGCTCTCCCCTTTTCTCACTACTCTATCTGATCTGGTAGTTGGGATGAGGACAAGTCGGACTTCCTGCAGCTTGAGAACAGTGTGTTGTCTCAGACAAGTAATTAGTCTCCTTTTTTTTTTTTTTTTACTTTGAGCTCTGTAGCTCTCTGCACTTATAGATAAGTTTTCCTACTCTCATGTCAGTGCTATTAGAAGAGCTGGGACTACGGAGCTGATATGCTAATCACTGCTATGGAACCACGCACAGCCTGACCAGCAAGAGACAGGAAGCATGAATATAAATCTGCTATTAACTCTGAAACAGCGTGGTGAGACAACCCCTTTAACATCAGTTATTTACAGTGATGGTCAATACATAGACATCACAACTTACACTAAAAAGGTAATTCCACCATTATGAACACGTGGAAACCTAATATGTGTATAATACGTACACAATTATTTTTTCCTCTTTGTGTACACAAGTTTCTCTAGGTTACCAACCACCTCTCTCTGATCTAGAGCTTTGATGAGGTCTCTCCCTGCTGATTCTTACCAGCAGCACAGAAGCTGGTTTATGTTTCTTACTGACAAACTTTAACCCCATAGAGCTCTGTAGTCTTCTGTCTTAATGTTTAGACTCCTCCATCACCAATGCTCCTCTAATAGGCTCAGCTATGAATAGCGGAGCTGATATGACAATAACTGCTGTAGAACCACCCACATCCTGAATATGAAGTGGGATCCTAAAGCTGTCTGTGAAGTGCAAGGTGAGAACATCCCTTTAAAATCTACTTATTTCCCTCATATTGGGCCCTTCCCATCATAAAGCAAGCAGAGGTCCGACAAGTAGCATCTAAATACTAATGTGTCACTGATAACCACATCACACCACAACTGATAACCATCATTTACCAGACCATTGAGAGTTGGAACATATTGTAATATTTCCCTAAGGTATAGATAAGTGCTTCAGATATTTAGAAGCATCGCTCCCCTCTAAATGGTCTGATCATTGTACTATCATGAGGGCTCATCTACCATGGTCACATTTCCTACTTGGATGAATTAGTACAAGAGTGGCAGCAATTCCTACACTAGGGGACTCCTTAATGTGCTCTACATACTTGAAAAGTAACACAGTGGGACACATACACTCACCGGCCACTTTATTAGGTACACCTGTCCAACTGCTCGTTAACACTTAATTTCTAATCAGCCAATCACATGGCGGCAACTCAGTGCATTTAGGCATGTAGACATGGTCAAGACAATCTCCTGCAGTTCAAACCGAGCATCAGTATGGGGAAGAAAGGTGATTTGAGTGCCTTTGAACGTGGCATGGTTGTTGGTGCCAGAAGGGCTGGTCTGAGTATTTCAGAAACTGCTGATCTCCTGGGATTTTCACGCACAACCATCTCTAGGGTTTACAGAGAATGGTCCGAAAAAGAAAAAAAACATCCAGTGAGCGGCAGTCCTGTGGGCGAAATGCCTTGTTGATGCCAGAGGTCAAAGGAGAATGGGCAGACTGGTTCGAGCTGATAGAAAGGCAAACAGTGACTCAAATAGCCACCCGTTACAAACCAAGGTAGGCAGAAGAGCATCTCTGAACGCACAGTACTGGCGAACTTTGAGGCAGATGGGCTACATGCAGCAGAAGACCACACCGGGTGCCACTCCTTTCAGCTAAGAACAGGAAACTGAGGCTCCAATTTGCCCAAGCTCATCGAAATTGGACAGTAGAAGATTGGAAAAAACGTTGCCTGGTCTGATGAGTCTCGATTTCTGCTGCGACATTCGGATGGTAGGGTCAGAATTTGGCGTCAACAACATGAAAGCATGGATCCCCTCTGCCTTGTATCAACGGTTCAGGCTGGTGGTGGTGGTGTCATGGTGTGGGGAATATTTTCTTGGCACTCTTTGGGCCCCTTGGTACCAATTGAGCATCGTTGCAACACCTTGTGGAATCTATGCCACGGAGAATTGAGGCAGTTCTGAAGGCAAAAGGGGGTCCAACCCGTTACTAGCATGGTGTCCCTAATAAAGTGGCCGGTGAGTGTATATCAATACTGTCTAACTCTTAAGACAGTGTAAGGTTAGACAGGACAGTGATACAATGCGCCACATGTATCGTAGTGTTGATACATCTGGTGCATGATAGTTGGCTTACTTTGTGCCACTAACTGTACCAGAACATTGGTGCCCTTTTTTTGGCTGTGTTGCACGCTAAACCACACCCCTTTTCCACAACACCACACCCGTTTAGTCAGACAAGGCACAGAAGTGGTGTCAAGCATCTAAGCCATTATTTTTGGCGCAATTTGTGCCAGAATTGTGATGCAACTGCTTTGATAAATGTGTCCCATTGCGTTTCAATTCATCTCAATAGACATGAACATCCGGACTGGGCAGGTCATTCATATATATATATATAAATATATATATATATTATTATATATATATACTGTTACACAGTTTATATGAATCTGCTCTCACTCTTTCATGCTTAAAGCCAAGTATTTTTCAATATAAATATATATATATATATATTATATATATATTATATATTGAAAAATACTTGGCTTTAAGCATGAAATGAGTGAGGAGCAGATTCATATAAACTGTGTAACAGGAAAACCCTCCGTTGCCCATAGCAATCACAGAGCAGTTGTCATTTTCCAAGAGCAGTACAGGAAATTAAAGCTGTGCTTGGCTGCTATGGGCAACACAGACCGGCTTTTATTTAGCCAGTACAACACCCAATCTGCTCTTGGGTGTTGTACACAGCAGCGGCATCATTCACTTTCTATAGCATATTAAAGCATGAAGCGGGTGCTTGGACTGGTGGCTACTGGGACCCCTCTTGTTGTTAGAAACTATTTCTTTTTGAGACCCAAATGGATATCTGGACATTATTAATCACAGACAATATGTTTGCATAGCTAAAAGGACAGGATATAAAACAGTACGCAGCACACTGAAGTGTACTTTACAATCAACAAGGAATTCCAATGACTAATATTGGGGCGCCATAAAAGTGTCTTAAAGTGCAGCATAAAGTGGTGTATTTTTAGCTCAGCGTGCCACAGACGCCGTTTGCAAATAATTTATAAAGGGAGCATGGCTTAGTCAGAGATTGGCCTAACTTAACCGAAAAGGGTATTTGCTCACAATGTGATATTCTCCCTCAAAAATTCACCAGAAGTGCGCCACTGGTGCACAGCGATCCAACTAATTTGGGATCCGAAAAAACAAGTCAAGTCTAAAGATGCGTTTAAATGATCAAACAGCACAAGACACTGATAAATTTGGCGCATTTTTAGACGGTAATAGTAAATGTGCCCCATTATCTGTACAGTGAAATGTCAGTATGTTCTACACCATATTTACCAGTATGTTCCAGCTCCTTGTGATGTTAGGTCCATTCCATCCACCCCATAGCTGTCGTCATCCATTATTTTGGACAAGCCAAAGTCCGTGATTTTAATTTCTCCACATGCTGTACCATCAACAAGAAGTATATTCCCTGCAAGAATAAGCTCACATGAAGAGCGTAGAAAAATAGCAGCTCACATGAAACATCCAATGCTGCCCGCAACTGACTGACTTATGGAAACTCACAATCAGAGAACAATAATCTCTTTCACCAGCTGCAGATCTCAACCCAGATCAGATGATTAGTTTTAAACATGTAATTAAACGTAAATAAAGATGATTACCAAACACACTGCTCTTCTGATTTTACTTTAAGAGATAAAGGAGACTTGATCTCTTGGTTGTGCAAACAAGTTTCTCTAGGTTATCGACCATCTCTCTTTGCTCTCATTGCTTCAGCAGCCCTGTTCAACCATGTCACGCTCTGCTAAGTGTTAATCTATGTTACTGAATTTAAAACTTTAGTGCTCTATAGCCTTGTGCACTACAGTTTACAAACTTCCTGTACTAATGTCACTGTAACAGGCTGAGCTAGGAATAGCAGAGTTGATCTGCCAATCACTGCTGAAGACTCACACACAGCTTAACCAAGAAGTGTGAGTCTAAAGCTGCCTGTGAAGAACAGGCTCTGTGAAACAGCATAATGAGAAAACCCTTTTAAGGTGGCCGTTAATTCCGATGTAAGCAGAGGCGCATGACCGATGTAGCCAATCACTGGCTGCAGCGGTGACAATCCAATCACGGCAGCCAGAAGTAAACATAAGACTGAAGCGCGAGGAGCGTTAGTGCTGGAAAAAGGGTAAATACAAAGGTAGGAGTTTGTTCTATTTTATTTCAGCCCCAGTAGTTTAAACCCTTAAGGCTATGTTCACACGGCTTAAAATGGGACGTATTTCAGTCCGTAATTACGCGCCGTACTGCACGAATTACGGCTGGAATACGTCCCAGTCATTACGGTAATCCATAGTTCTCATAGAGAACTATGGATTACATCTCCTCTCCCAGCTCGCCGAATCTGCCGCGGGGGGAGATAAGTGACATGTGAATTACCAGCGGCGTATACGCGCCGCTAGTAATGATAGTCTATGGGCCGGCGAGGTGCCGGCCCCCTGTTCCCACGCCGTAATTGCGGGGCGTAATTACGCCCCGCAAATAAGCCGTGTGAACATAGCCTAAGCCGAATGCCTGAAAAGTAGTTAATGACCAGAAATTTTTTTTAGTTTTTGCCTCCTTGCGTTTCAACAGTTGTAACTTTTTTATTTTTTCAATGACGCAGTTGGATGAGGCCTCGTTTTATTCGAGACAAATTGTAGTTTATGGAGGAATAGCTTAAATTCACTTATAAATAATTGCAGAATTAATTTTTATTTTTATTATTTATTTTATTTAAATTTTTACACCATTAACATTTCACACTTAATAACTTGTTAGATTAATTCTAGAAGTTATTACGGTCATATGGATACCTAATATGTGTAGGTTTTTTTTGTGTGTGTAACGTATGCACAATTATTTTTTTACTAAATACTTATTTTTATTTCATTATTATTATTTTTTTTTGCACTTATGTTTTTTACTTTTGTTTTTAAATCCCATGAAGAGAGAACTGGTTTACTTTTTTTTTTTTTTTATACACTTGGTGATGTATTAGCATATTCACATATGCTCATACATCATAATCTGTGTCAGTCTGATCACAGGCAGTGATCAGGTCAGCACACAGCCTGCCCTGATCACTGGCTTGTTACACAGACAGCCCTGTGGCTACTACTGTGCAGCCATTCCCCAGGCTCTGTCAGGTCATCGGGCGTTCCGATCACCCAACAGAGCAGGTAAACCCTTTGATTGCGCTGCAGTCACAATCCTTCTTTCACCTAGCATCTGATGTTGGAGGAAAGTTAGGACACCCCCATACACATTAATTGGTCAGTGAATTTTGCAAACATTAGGAGATTAAGCGGACGTGTATGGCCACCATTACAGCAACGTTTCCCACAGCAGATAATGGAGTGAAGTCATACATTTGCACTTAGAATGTAGTAGTCCTGAGCTAGTGACAAAAGTTGGCAGTATGGTATCATCTGTAAAAGAAAATAGTTTGATTACTAGTGAGGATATGTGTGTTAAAGAGGTTGTCCAGGATTACAAAAATATGACTGCTTTCCTTCAAAAATAGCACCAGCTATGTGACTAAATGTTTTTGGTTTTGCAGCACAGCCCCATTCACTTCAATGGGGCTAAACTGCAGTACAAGGCACATCCTGTCAGAGGAGGTGCAATTTTTCTTTTCCTTTTAAAAAGGAGGCATGTTTTTCTAATTCTGGAAGGGTTGTCCAGCAGAGAACAATTTATCAGGTTTGGAGCCAGGCTGGCTAAAAAAAAAAAAAAAAAAGTTATAATAGCTTACCTCCGCCCAACAGCGATCTGCTCAAGTCAAGGTTCTTGTCCTGACACACAGGAAACACTCACGCTCCATTGTAAGTGAATGAGGAGCGGGCCCCTTCTGCGTGTCAGGAGGAGAACCTGGAGGTCAAGAATGGTGGGGATTATATAGAGCTCACACCTAGTCAGCGCTGTTCAGATTCTTGTTACTGAAATTGTGACAATCTGCACCCGGGGCCATTCACATCGATGTCAGGATAATTACAGTGCCTTGTCAGATTTTCAGTAACAAAAAAAACAACCCAGAGCATGGACAAAGGTGACAAATTTTTTACACTGGATTTCGAGTCCATACCCATACCCAGGACATTCTCAGTGGAATACCTATTCAAAGCACAGCCAGACAAGACAGAGGCAATTGCCTACACACCAACCAACCTGGCTTAAGATCATAATGGATGATCGGAGGTTTGATCTCATTGAGATAACGCAGTGCATTGACTATTTGCATTACAATGGACCTTGCTTCTTTTTCAGTCATCAACTTGTGCTGTTTTAGGTAGAAGTCGAGGTCGTTGCCTTCACAGTATTCTAGGACTGTACAAAACCTAAAAATAAGGAAGTGCACCATATTAACAAAGACAGGACGGAGCAGGAACAGCAATTTCTGTGAATCTTTACCACATCAGTTGTGTTTTTTAAAATATTTAAATTTGCACCGAATTCTTTTATGAGCTGTAGTCAATGTTTAATGTGCAGTTATCTTCGCTATGGTGACTTGTTCATGTTAAATGGTCACTATGCAGGTTCAAGTATTGAACACATCAGTTATATTTTTAAAAATGATTTTTAGATACCTGAACCTGCAGTGCGACAACACAACATGAGCAAATGACTAAAGAGAAAATAACTGCACAGTAGATATTGAGTATTGACCTACATAAATAAGAGTGGGAGACCTTTAAGGCAATTATGCTTTCCTGAATACAATTTTGTTTTTGTTTCCTTTATGTAAAGAGGTTAAAAATTCTGCGCTGATTATTTTTTTTTAATTTTAAGTCTCTGGTAATATGTAGTTAGTGCCAAACCCTGTACAATGCAAAAATAAATGTGTGTGTATGTATGTGTATTAATATTTATATATACACACAAACATTTAGTTTTCCTTTTCTCAGTGGGTCAAAAGCAAATTGAGGATTTGTTACATCCAATATAGGACGCTTGAGTGTCTCAGATGCTCCTATACCATAATGCCTTGCGATATGCAGATGCTTAGTGGAGTGCAAAAGTAAATTTAGAATATCCACACGCCTATATGGCGCTCTCCCTAAGGAGAGATCTTCCCTTACTGAGCCACTCATTGCCTCCCACTCAGCCAAGCCAGCATCACTCTGCTCTGTACTGACGAGGGGCAAACACCCCGAAATTGCTGTTTACAGATGGGTGATGCTGGCTTGGCTAAATATCCCTTTTGCTTTTCAAAGACCCAGTGGGTCAAAAGCAAATTGAGGCTTTGATACAACAAACAGAGGACGCTTGAGCTTCTCAGCTACTTTCCCATAATGCCTTGTGATATGCATTCCATTATGTAATAATAATATTTCATTGAGATCTAGAATGTGGTATTTTAGTGCTCCCTGTATTTTTTGAGCAGTGTATGTATGTATGTATGTATGTATGTAATATACAGTATATACAGTGGGTACGGAAAGTATTCAGACTCCTTTAAATTTTTCATTCCGTTTCATTGCAGCCATTTGGTAAGATCAAAAAAGTTCATTTTTTGCTGATTAATGTACACTCTGCACTCCCTCCCCCATCTTGAAAGAAAAAAAACCTGAAATGTAGATATTTTTACAAATTTATTAGACAAGAAAAACTGAAATATCGCATAGTCTTAAGTATTCAGAGTAGAAGCCCCTTTTGAGCTAGTACAGCCATGAGTCTTCTTGGGAATGGTGCAACAAGTTTCTCACACCTGGATTTGGGGATCCGCTGCCATTCTTCCTTGCAGATCCTCTCCAGTTCCCTCAGGTTGGATGGTGAACATTGGTGGAAGCCATTTTCAAGTCTCTCCAGAGATGCTCAATTGGGTTTAGGTCAGGGCTCTGGCTTTGCAAGTCAAGAATGGGCACAGAGTTGTTCTGAAGCCACTGCTTTGTTATTTTAGCTGTGTGCCTAGGGTCGTTGTTTTGTTGGAAGAAGAACCTTCGGCTAAGTCTGAGATCCAGAGCGTCTGGAAGAGGTTTTCATCCAGGATATCTCTGTACTCAGCCGCACTCATCTTTCCTTCAATTGCAACCAGTCGTCCTGTCCCTGCAGCTGAAAAACACCCCCATAGCATGATGCCGCCACCGCCATGTTTCACTGTTGGATTGTATTGGCAGGTGATGAGCAGGGCCTGGTTTTCTCCACCGCTTAAAATTTAAAAACACCAACAAGTTCAATCTTCGTCTCATCAGACCAGAGAATCTTATTTCTCATAGTCTGGGATCCTTCATGTGTTTTTTTGCAAACTGTATGCGGCTTTCATATGTCTTGCACTGAAGAGGTTTCCCTGTCAGCCGCACTCTGCCCATAAAGCCTGACTGGTGGAGGCTGCAGCGATAGTTGACTTTGTGGAACTTTCTCCCATCTCCCACTGCATCTCTGGAGCAGCCACAGTGATCTTGGGCTTCTTCTTTACCTCCTCACCAAAGGCTCTTCTGCCACGATTGCTTAGTTTGGCTGGACGGCCAGGTCGAGGAAGAGTTGTGATCGTCCCAAACTTCTTCCATTTAAGGATTATGGAGGCCACTGTGCTCTTAGGAACCTTGAGTGCTGCAGAAATTCCTTTTTTACCTTGGCCAGATCTGTGCCTTGCCACAATTCTGTCTCTGAGCTCCTTGGGCAGTTCCTTAGACATCCTGTGCTCTGACATGCACTGTGAGGTCTTATATAGACAGGTGTGTGCCTTTCCTAATCAGTTTAATGAAACACAGCCGGACTCCAATGAAGGAGTAGAACTATCTCAAGGAGGATCAGAAGGAAATTGACAGCATGTGAATTAAATATGAGTGTCAAAGCAAAGGGTCTGAATCCTTATGACCTTGTGATAGTTCAGTTTTTCTTGTTTAATAAATTTGCAAAAATATCTACATTTCTGTTTTTATCCTTTCAAGATGGGGGTGCAGAGTGTACATTAATAAGCAAAAAAAAAAAAAGAACTTTTTTGAACCTACCAATTGGCCGCAGTGAAACAAAGAGTGAAAAATTTAAAGGTGTCTGAATATATAATTTAATATATATATATATAATATATATAATTATATATATAAATTTATTATATACACACACACATATACACACACAGTGGGTACAGAAATATATATATGTGTGTGTGTATATATATATATATATATATATATATATATATATATATATATACACATATACACACACACACATATATATATATATACACTCACCGGCCACTTTATTAGGTACACCATGCTAGTAACGGGTTGGACCCCCTTTTGCCTTCAGAACTGCCTCAATTCTTCGTGGCATAGATTCCACAAGGTGTTGCAACGATGCTCAATTGGTCCCAAAAGGGGCCCAAAGAGTGCCAAGAAATATTCCCACACCATGACACCACCACCACAGCCTGAACCAATGATACAAGGCAGGATGGATCCTTTGCTTTCATGTTGTTGACGCCAAATTCTGACCTACCATCCGAATGTCGCAGCAGAAATCGAGACTCATCAGACCAGGCAACGTTTTTTCCAATCTTCTACTGTCCAATTTCGATGAGCTTGGGCAAATTGGAGCCTCAGTTTCCTGTTTTTTAGCTGAAAGGAGTGGCACCCCGGTGTGGTCTTTTTGCTGCTGTAGCCCATCTGCCTCAAAGTTCGCCGTTTCTGTGCGTTTAGGAAAATGCTCTTCTGCCTACCTTGGTTGTAACGGGTGGCTATTTGAGTCACTGTTGCCTTTCTATCAGCTCGAACCAGTCTGCCCATTCTCCTTTGACCTCTGGCATCAACAAGGCATTTCCGCCCACAGGATGTTTTTTCTTTTTTCGGACCATTCTCTGTAAACCCTAGAGAGGTTGTGCGTGAAAATCCCAGGAGATCAGCAGTTTCTGAAATACTCGACCAGCCCTTCTGGCACCAACAACCTGCCCCAAATTCAAAGGGGACTCAAAAATCACCTTTCTTCCCCATAAATGATGCTCGGTTTGAAATGCAGGAGATTGTCTTGACCATGTCCTAACATGCCCAAATGCACTGAGTTGCCACCATGTGATTGGCCCGATTAGAATTAAGTGTTAACGAGCAGTTGGACAGGTGTACCTAATAAAGTGGCCGGTGAGTGTATATATACATATATATATATACACACACACATATATGCACATATACACACAATAAATATATATATATATATATATACACACACATACATGCAGAAATATATATAGTACTAGAAAAAAACAAAAACAAAGAAAAAAGACAAGTTTGATCAACAGGTGAATCTACTTACGTGTCTGTATCCAAGGAAAAGTAATCGTAAAGTTTAACTATTCGGGGGTGATCGAGTTCTTTGTGTATTCTATACTCTCTGCAGGCATGCCTAAAACAAACAGGTGGGTTAATATGGCTGTGGAGTTGAGTGGCAGGTTTTAACATGAAAAGGCACAAACTTATTTACTTGTGGTAATTTTCCTTCTTCTCGTCTCTCCAGCTCTTGTTGAGTTGGTGAATTTTCACAGCAGCGTATCTTTGTTCATAAAGATCAAAAGCCTGAAATAAACAATTAAAGACACAAAAGTATGAGCTCAAATCACAATGTCATTTCAAGCAATTAAAAAAATGATGCATCAAAACTCTTAGGCTATGTCTACACTGCATCAGAGAAAAAACGGCCCTTAAAGCGGCTGTTCTCTCTCTGATGCAGGACCGCGGCTTTTGTCACGCTTTGTGCAAAAGCCGCGGCCGCTTCTCGTTTTCCCGACGTCCCCAATACAATAGTATTGTATGGGAAGACGTCAAGAAGACGAGAAGCACCGGCGTATTATACAACATGTTGTATAATACGCCGGTGCCGAAAGACGGGCAGAGAAAAGACGAGCTGTGTAGACAGCAACTCGTCTTTCCTATTACCGTCTATGGCACCACACTGACGATCGTATCTGCGGCGCTTTTAAAAAACGAAAAGCGCCGGAGATACGATCGTAATCCTGTGCAGTGTGGACATAGCCTTAGGGCATGTCCCCACGGCACCGGTTACTTGTCGGTTTTTCCGACGGTTTGCAGTTTTACAAATCGTCTGATAACCGATAAGCAACGCTCCCCCATAGACTTCGTGCCAGAAACAGAGCAAATACCGGTTGGGATTTCCTGACCGGTATTTTCTCTGTGCCGAGTAAACGCGGCCTTTGGCACAAAGGGTCTCATGTATGAAAACTGTCTAGGTCTAAAACTTTCTTTGTTGCCCATAGCAACTAATCAGAGCTCATAGCAACCAATCAGAGCTCCACTTTCATTTCATAAAGGGCTCTGAAAAAATGAAAGGAGAGCTCTGATAGGTTGTTATGGTCTCTGATCGGTTGCTATGGGCAACAATGTCAGCCTTAGGGGCTGTTCACACGGCTTATTTCGGTGCGAATTGGCGCCGTACTCCGCGCCGGATTTGTGCTCCGTGGCAGAAATTACGGTAATCCACTGCTCGCATAGAGACCAGTGGATTCCGTCACTCCTCCCCGCTCGGCAAATCCGCCGGGCGGGGAGAAACTGACCTGCACATTATCCAGGCGCAATACGCGTCGTGGATAATGTAATTCTATGGGGCCGGCGGGCCGCGCCCCCGCACCTTATTCAAGACGGAATTGCGAGCACAATCCGGCTCGCAATTCCGGCTTGAATAAGCCGTGTGAACCGGGGCTTAGACCTAGACAGATTTCATACATGAGGCCCTAAGTTTATAGAGATTTCAGGGATTTAAGGCGGTTTTACAGACATTTTTTGGACTTGAAAATTGTCTGTAATCCGACTGTCAACCTCTAACATAGACTTAAATAGAAAATCCGTGCAGTATTTCACACTGCAAAGATTTTCTGCCGGCCGTTTTTTTTTTACACCGCTGACGTAGCGAAAAACTTAGAACATGTTAATTCTTCCGCCCGGTTTTCGGGCAGAACATGAACAGTTCTATGTGAAGGTGGATGTATGAATCAACAAACGGCGGGCACAAACCGTCCACCTTTCTTGCTAAAAAAAAAACGACCGGTATTTTGTCATTCCCGTGTGAAAGCACCCGAACAGAGATTACAGCCCTATGGTGCATCCTCCACACAACATAAAACATTGGTACCCAATAGTACCCAAGGACATATAATGGGGCTTAGCTGCCTAAAGCTTTTATAAATCTTCAGTTTTTATTTTAATTCAGTTTAAATCTTAAAGAGAACCTGTCACAAAGATTATGCCCCCCTTGCTGAGGACAGAACAAGCTAGTGTCAGACATGCTGTTTCCGGCGCTGTGTCCCTTATTCTGTAAGATGCTGTAGTTTTAAAGCATTTAGTGCTCAAATCTGCAGTTTTCAGCCAGAAGAGTCATTCAAAGGGTCAGTTTTTTCAAACCCCGCCCATCTGAGGCTAGCCCCGCCCACCTCAACTGACAAACCTATTACTTTGCACAAGTAGAAACATGTGAATAACTGCCAGGTGGGCGGGGCTAGCATTTGGTGGGCGGGGCTAACATCTGCTCATGAATAAAATTGGAGAGGTAAATGCTCTAAAACTCCAGCATCTTACAGAATGAGGGACACAGCGCTGGAAACAGCAGGTCTGACACTAGCTTGTTCTGCCCTCAGCAAGGGGGCATAATCTATGTGACAGATTCCCTTTAAGGTAAATTTGTTACAGCTTAGAATGTATTTTCTTTGCAAACTTCTATGACGTCATCCTCAGGATATTTCTGTGTATAGGAGCCATCCAGCCCATCTGCAGTGCTCCCTAGAATGAATAGTTGGAACTGAATTTTTCAAGTAATATTAAAAGAAATATAAATCATGGTAAAAAATGAAAACAGATTGTAAAATACTGTCTGGATTCTAAAACAGAATCCAGCCAGTATTTTACTTTTGCCATGTAGGCGTAGCCTTATTTTTTTATGTTAAAATGACAGCCATGAGGAAGGCAACCCAACGGACCACTTTGTTGTAAATGGGGTCATTTAATGCACCCGGCAAAACCTTTGCGATGGAGGTTCCAAGGCTGATGTGAACTTGGCCTAACATAGCAAAAATCTAATAAATACAACTGCTGAAAGGCCTATGCAAATGTGTGTCAGATCCTAAAGAAATACAAAATATTACCTTGTACACTTCACTAAATCCGCCTCGTCCTAGTAGATGAAGTAATAAATAACGCTCATTCAACGTAGGGTGATCTTTAAACCTGGAAAAAATGCATGATATCAATTATAATAGAACATAAATGAAATATTAAACTGGTAAACTATTCTGCCTCAGAATTACCACCTGCCTTAGATGGATTAGCGGGATCTGACAAAATATATATGTTTTGTATTACGTACAGAGGTAAGTACATAAGAGTGAGTTCAGGCATGGCAGAATTTTTCTGCAGCTTTTCTTGCGTATTTTGCTGCAGACTGTGCTGCGCTTTCACTGCAAATTCGATCCCTATTTTTCTGTGTGTAAAATTTCTGTGGATGTATTATACTGTACTAGCAGTGCAGAATACAGACCATGACTCTACTGCACATCTGTCACGTGTGAGAATACCCTAACAAGTTCATGGTTTCTTTAAACTGAATGACAGGTCATGGCAATCAATGAGATCATGTTTCAGGAAATGTATGAAATGCACATGAATTGTAACGTGCACCAGATTACATCTACTCACTGTGAATTATCTTCATTGTTAATTCTTTTCAGTTCTCGAATGTGAAGATTTCGAACTCTTTCCAAACGCTCTAACTCTGCCTGGATCTCAGCTTCTTCCTGCAAAATAACAAATTGCAAGGTTACACTGATGGATATACCGCTTATGTTCCTGACACATTTTTCCAAATAAGCAGTTTTATATAAAGGACGTTTTCACCCCCTTTATGATTATATTCACCCCCTTTACGATCTGAAGTCTCCTGCTAGGCCACCATGAATGGAAGTATAGGATGCCAGCAGCATCCATATTCATGTGAAAAATAAATGGGGAGGTGGCTATGCATGCGCATTTGTAACTCTACAAAAGTCTATTTTGGCCTCCTCTTCTGCTTCCACAAATGTCATACAATTCTACACATAGGGTCAAGTACACATGCAGCAACCTCACCATTTTACTGTATCAGGCATCTGTGCATATACACAAAATCCATAAGGTGGGAAACCACCATAAATAATAATTTCTCACTGTGTGGAACATATATACATAGCTAGATAGAGATACATGTATGTATGTATGTATGTATCTGTCTGTCTATGTATGTATTTATCTATCTATCTGTGTTTATCTGAATTTTCATGTCTTGAGGAAGTAGGGGGTGGGAAGAGGAGCGAGGGTTCCTTCATACAGGTTTGTGTGGGATCCCCATCATAGTTCCTGAATACTGTAGCAGTACATGTTTAAGGAGGCATATTTCATTTTTCAAATTGCTGCATGTTACAATAGATGACACTTGAGACTATATTCTCTAGAAGTTCTAGCTCCATGTTTCTATGGAGCAACATCATACATAACGTAATAGTACTGACCAAAAAAATGGTGCAAAATCAGTTTGATTACTGCGCGAATTACGGCTAGAATCCGTCCCAGTCATTACGGTAATCCACAGTTCTCATAAAGAACTATGGATTACGTCTCCTCTCCCTGCTCAGCGAATCCGCCGCGGTGGGAGATAAGTGACAGGTAATTTTCTAACGGCGTGTAAGCACCGCTAGTAATGATAGCCTATGGGCCGGCGAGGTGCCGGCCCCCCGCTCCCGTCCACACGGCTTATTTGCGGGGCGTAATTACGCCCCGCAATTAGGCCGTGTGAACCTAGCCTTACGTAAAAAGTTAATTGCTTATTTTGCAATATCACTTTTTTTTTTTTTTTTTTTTTTACACAGTCATGAATGTAGTTTTCCCATAAATACTAGTAATATGTACCATATGTATATGGGATAGACAATGGAGCAGAGATAAGGTATAAGTGTACCTTGCTATTGCATATGCTCACAATAGACAGATTAATAAAGAGATCTCTGTACAAATGCAAAAAAAAAAAAAAAGAGGGGGGAGGGGGGTGAGGGAGAAACGTTGTGCAGGATTAAAAAACATGTCTGTTCCTTCCAGAAGCAGCGCCACACCTGTCTATGGATTGTGTCTACTACTGCAGCTCTGCTTTAGTAAAGTTAATGCTCTTAAGCTGCAATACCACACACTACCTGTGGAAAATTGTGGAGCCGTGCGTCTAATCCTACACAACCATTTTTTGAAACTGTATACACTGAATTCATGAAAATTCAGAAAAAATTTTCTAATTTTCAAATAAAAACATGGTTGAAAAAAAAATTATAGCAGAAACCCTTTGTGGTAGAAGCAGCGCAAACAGGTCCACAATACAGACCAGTAGGGAATGTGTCTATGCAAGTGGCTTTGCCGAGCCCGGACAATCAGGCTTACATGGCTGTATTTGTCGCAATGTGTGCAAGCATTTCCCAATTTCCTCTGCTATAATAATTTCTTTTTTTGGCACAAAACATGCAGATGAAGTAAGGGTGGCAAACGTGCCTGAATGAATGCTTCCTAATTGAAAGACCTGCTGGGCTGTTCAATTCTTTAACCCTATATACTCTGCTAATGGTGCAAGCTAGGACTTACTATAATAGCATACAACCCTTTACAGAACATACACTTCACAAAAGCAGATGCATCTAAGAAAGTAACATTTATGTCCTTTACAGATTAGTTAACAAGCTCTACTGCCGTCTGCAAAGAAACTGCTCCCTCAGGTATCCAAATCAATTCCCCGTTGACAGAACTATAGGTGAGAACACAGATGACAATATTCTACAGGCGGCAATAGGAAACAAAATCAGCAGTCATTGTTCCAGCACGCCGCAGAGGAGGATTTCTGTAGCTAAACCCTGAATACTATTAATACATTTTATTTACTGTACAAAAGTAGCCAGCCACTGTAGAGCCGAGCGGGCGCACACTATGCTACATGTAAAAGGAGCATGAACGATATAAAGCGCAACAGAAACTGAAAGGCCGTGTTCACACGGCTTATTCCAGACGGAATTGCGAGCCGGATTGCGCTCGCAATTCCGTCATGAATAAGGGGCGGGTGCGGGGGCGCGGCCCGCCGGCCCCATAGACTTACATTATCCACGGCGCGTATTGCGCCTGGATAATATGCATGTCAGTTTTTCCCGACGGAATCCACTGTTCTCTATGAGAACGGTGGATTACCGTAATTACTGCGACGGATTGGCGCCGTACTGCTGCGCAAATCCGGCGCGCAGTACGGCGCCAATCCTCGCCGAAATAAGCCGTGTGAACACGGCCTAAGGGGATGTTCACACTGCATGTTGAGTCTGTGTGAACATACGGTTTTAGATACGTGTTTGGATCCATCTGTCGGACTCTAAACTGAAAACATACAACAAAACGACCAATAGATCCAAAGGGCTAGACCAACCCGTAGATAAAGACTTGTTAGTGATTTTAAAATCTACAGCACAGAAGAAAAAACCCACAAAAAAACACTTAAACTACTAATATATAATAGACAAACTATATTAAAACATGGCCTTTAATAAATATAATGTTAAAAGACGCTAAATAGCTAAATTATCCTTATACATCCCTAGAATCAACTTATACCAAAAATGTCTATTCTATCCAAAATAGTAGGGCAATCGCCCCAAAAAAGGCACCCCCACCAGGAACCTACTACCTTACTACACAATCCCTAATGTCCCCTACTCTATTGAAAAGATGCTAGAAAAACACAATAGAGGGAACCACAAATGGCCTACATAAATTAGTTATAGGAAAACCTATTCAAAATATACCTAGAAATAGTCCGCCAATCATCATACAGAGTTGGCAGAGACCACACAGATCGTCTACACCAGTGTTTATCAACTCCAGTCCGCAGGACCCAGCAACAGGTCAAGTTTTCAGGATCTCCCACACAATGCACAGACAATAATTACATAACCTCTGCAATACTGAGGAAATCCTGAAAACCTGGCCTGTTGGTGGGTCTTGAGGACTGGAGTTGAGAAACACTGGTCTAGACCAAAGCTGGTGCACTCATAGATATTCCAATGTACACCTTGGAGTAGTCCACCAATACTAATATAAAGAATAGAGACCTCCAGTCCACCGTCAATGGATAGAAACACACAAAAAAAACCTATGTTGATTTAGGATGAAATACGCTAGACAAAAATGATGTAACACACTTAAATTAAGTGGAAGAATAATTCTACCGCCGCATATAAGTGGCTAAAGCCAAAGCGTTTCCCCCTCTTAATTCACAGGGTTCATCAGGGCATATATTCTAATAATAATACTTCCACAAATATTGCGTACGCCTAAAAAACAAACTTAAACTAATATACATTTATAGGTATAACACATCATCACAAAGTGATATAATATACAACTTACGTGTTTGGATCCGTCTGTCAGACCCTAAACAGACCCAAACATGTATCTAACAAATAGCAGTGTGATTTACATTGCTTTTACTTTGAAACGCACATCAGCGTTCAGACCAGTGATCGACGATGAGTCTCATTGCGTCTTTTGGATCCGTTCCAATAACTGACGTGCCAATTCTTGGTCCGAAAGACACAGCAGGAGGCCCATTATAAACTATAGGGTGAGATCCTGCTGCAGCCAACACGCATCTACGTGTTGGATCCGATTGCTGCTGTGTTTTTGGATGCGATTTCGGATCCAAGATGGATCCATAAATGCCGTGTGAACAACCTGTATATCACCAGAAGGGGTAACAAACCGTACCTTTTTCAAATGTCCTAGTCTAAGCTTAAAAATTTCTTCCTGTTCATGATATTCCGCAGGGGTTAACCTGAATGAAGAAAAGAAAAAAATAATAATAATATGACATATGTGCACAGGCAGTCTCTGGGTTATGAACAAGATAGGGTCTGTAGGTTTGTTTTAAGCTGAAGTTGGAACAGATACATTTTTTTAGTTTTGGATAACGAGTTAACACCCCTTACACATTTGTTTTGCGGTAGGTGCCCTTGTTAGTAGACGTTTTTAACATGTGTGGTGTGACATGCTGGCAAATGTAGTTCCACAGCAGCCGCTATTGAACTACACGTGCCAGCATGCCACACCACACATGGGAAACACCTGAACTAATCGCATTGGCATCGATTAGAACATGTATTTTACATGTATGGTGAGGAATTCTGGCACATGTAGCTCCATAGTGCATGGGTTCAGCTCATTGTACTATGGAACTACAAGTTATTGTACATGTCAGGAGACAACGTCCCGACATAGTGACGAACATACGAGTTCCAACAATCTCCTAGTTCGTAACGGAAACTTTTATGGGGCGTGAGTTCAGCACAAAAGTCACATCCCATAAAAGCCTTAACTAGGAGAACTTGGAGCGTTATAACTCATTGATCACCTTTATAATAATAAGAAAAAAGTGACATATGTTATTTTATAGAGGGAAAAAAAAAGAAAAGGAATAATGCTGCTTATACACCACTACCAAAACAGGGGCCACAAGGAGGTAATGACCATTTCTGGAATGTGCATATGTCTATATATGTTTGACACGTATCTCAAAAGCTTTCCTGCTGTATACGTCAAACATGCGCTGCAAACGCAATATGAATCCATCCTTCCATGTACAAATATAGCCCCAGTATGTCTACAATCGTCTAAGCACCGGAGATCGCAGCATTCCAGGCATAGTTTATAGATGACACATCACCATTTTTAAGTATATTGTTTCTACAAAGGAATAAAATGACCTCCACTTCAGCTAGTGCCTCTGCCAGCTAAAGGAAAACTGGAAATAACTATTGAAGGGGGGAATATTTCCAGCAGCAGCGGACCTCAACCTTAGAAATCAATTGCAAAATACTAGTAACAATATCATCATCAGCAAGTTATTAACTACCATATTGCATGTCTGATCATTAAAGGGGTTTTCTCACTACAATGATTTGCTTTCAACATGTAGAGAAAAGTAAACGAAGACTAATACTAAACATATTGCTCTTTTGATTTTCCATGGTCAGGACATGAGAGATTTTATCGACTCTGAGTGCACACAAGTGTGTCTAGGTTACCATCCCTATCTCCTTTCCTGATTAGATGAGATAAAAAGAGATGTTCCCCTTCTCTCAGCCACTCATTGCCTCCCACCCAGTATCGCTCTGCTCTACACTGATGAGGGGCAAAACCCCGAAACGGTTGTATGTAGATGAGCGATATTGGCTTGACTAATATTCCTTTTTGCTTCTCAGCTCCTTTCCCATAAACGCCTTGTGATAGATAGATAAAAAGAAGGGAGAGACATCACCATGGTCGGACCGAGCAGTCTTTATCTCTAGCAAGATCAGATTGTTTAATGGTCTTCCTCTGAAAAGCACTTGTTTTCCCTCATTGTAGCTCTGTAGTTTTGTTTCCTACAGATTAAATCTCCTGCATTCATCTCACTGTAACAAGCTCAGCTAGGAATAGCAAAGCGGATATGCCAATCGCTACTATAGAACCACTCACAACCTGACCATACAGTGTGAGTCTGAAACTGCCTGTGAAACTGCATGGTGAGAAAACCCCTTCAACATTCACATACTCATACATAAATGTAGATCCCATAAATTGTCATTAAAGACAACTGTCATTAAATCTCATTGAGTGGATACATCATTTTATGACCAATGGGGCTCTTATGTTTGGGACCCTCATCTATTCTGAAAATAAAGGGACTGCAGTGGTGACTTAATGCTGCAGCCCCCTCACAGTATTACGAATGCAACTCACTGTGCAAATAAACAGCTGCTTAGCTCCCAGTAACCAGAATATTGTTAGACTGAGTAGCAATACCAGACACAGCCTATGAACAGGAGTCTCAATAAGGGAATAGTGGCCAACTTTATCAGTATTCTAACCAGTACTGTAAATACATGGAACAAACAATGTGTAATATCAAAGACTGAACACAGGTCGCAAATTAGACTCTATAAAACTAAAATGACAGTAGCAAAGAAACATTTCAAGGTCCTGGTGTGGCCTAGCCAGTCTCCAGACCTGAACCCAATCGAAAATCTTTGGAGAGAGCTAAAACTCAATGTAGCCCAATAATAGCCCCGAGAGCTGAAGGATCTGGAGAAGATCTGTATGTAGAAGTGGGCCAAAGTGTCTGCTGCAGTGTGTGCAAACTTGGTCAAAAACTGCATGAGAAGTCTGACCTCTGTAATTGCAAACAAAGGTTTCTGCACCAAATAGGAAGTTGTTTTTCTATTGTACCAAATACTTATTCCATGCAATAAAATGCAAATTAATCATTTAAAAATCATACAATGTCATTTTCTGCATTTTTTTTAGATTCTGTTTCTCGAAGTTTAAGTGTACCTACGATAAAAATTACAGACCTCTCCATTCTTTGTAGGTGGAAAAAATCCCCAGTTTATCAAATACTTATTTTCCCCACCGAATATGAACAAAGGACTTTAACCATACTACCACAGGTCATATTTATTTTAAATGCATATTGCTTTATTTGCAATGTATAATTGTGTAATTGTTACGTAAAACATTTCAAAACAGAAAGAATTTTGAAAATATAAATTGCTTTGAAAGCGTCTCGATAAAAATAGCCATTTTTTTTTTTTTATCTCATGCAACCAGTTTCTAAAAAATAAATAAAGTTATGCTGCTTGTCTGTTCAGAAGTGGAAGATTGAAAGTAGTAGTAGTAGGAGAGACGTAACACTGAACCCCAAGACCAGAAGAAGGTGAGTATAGGTTTTGTTTCTTTTTCTCTTTTTATTTTGGGCCACAGGAACATTCTATTATTTTTTTTAGGAACTGAACAACCTCTTTAATGTCACAAAAGAAAACCCTTTCTTGCAGTCAAACTGATGCATTATACATTGCATTGTAAGGTTAAAACAAAATGAAAATTGGTATTATATAGAACATCAGTACTTTTTATATTCGCACATGACTTTTAAAGGAAACTCACTGGTAACTTCCAACATATTGTTATTTATCGAAGTCTTAAATGGGGGGTTGGATTTTTTTTTTTCCCACAGACATGGGGAACAAAAACAAATGACCCTTACTTACTTCCCCACTCCTCCACAGCCACTGTTCACCCCTGTCCCCATTATACACCTCCTCCTGGTCCTACCACAGCCAACAATTTTCTGAGCAGGCATCTACTATGTTAGGACCAGACAGAAGGAAGACCAGATCGGTGGGCTGGACCCCAACCTCAAATGAGCAGGAAGTATAAACCGTTAATAAAAAATAAAAAAAAGATATATAAACTTCAAAAACTTACAATTGGGGTAAACTAGGTTTCAAAAAGGGGTCATTTTCTGCCCCATTGACGGCTTTGTTTTTCCTCTGCTTTGGTTCAGAATTGGAGGATGGAGTCTGGGCACTATTTGCAGATGGTGGTTTTCTTTTGGCCAGCTGCTTCCTCTGTCGTTCAATATCTTCCCTCTGCTGATTTACCCATTCCTGTTGCCTGTGAATCAGCCACAGAAAGGAACATATAAAAATGCACACATTATAATATACTATAGATAATATTACATATAGAAAAATATACAAAAACCCAGGTTAGCACAGATAAATCCAGTGGTGATGTCATTGTATCGTAGGGATTGCAGTGGAGTATTGTCATCTTCAAATGGTCCTCTGTGTGTGGAGCCTAATTTTTTCAGGCTAATGTGAGAAGGAAAGATTTGCCTCCCCTTGCTTTTAAGAACCAGGACTAATCCCTGTAAAAAGTTTTCCTTTATACCTCTTAGGCCCCGTTCACACGGCTTATTTGGTCGCGGATTGGAGCCGTACTGCGCGCCGTACTGCGCTTCTGTACGGCTCCAATCCGTCGCAGTAATTACGGTAATCCACAGTGGAGAACTGTGGATTCCGTCGCTTCTCCCTGCTCGGCGAATCCGCCGAGCGGGGAGAAAGTGACATGCACATTATTTACGGCGTGTACGCGCCGTAAATAATGCATTGTCTATGGGGTCGGCGGGCAGCTCCCCCGCCACGCCCCCGCCCCTTATGCAAGCCGTAACTGTGGGCGAAATCCGTCCGCAATTACGGCTTGAATAAGCCGTGTGAACATTGCCTTATAGTTTCTGAACGATGACAGGGACTGCCAATCCATCCCATAGTATGGTGAAGGACCATCTTAAATGAAGCTTAAAGGGGTTGTCTCACTACATTGATTCATCTTACCTCAGTCCTGTTTTCTTGGTTTCACTTTGAATTCAGGGGCGTGTTTACTGGCTTCTACTAGGTTGCAGTAGAAGCCAGGTCTGTAGCTATAGCAACCAGTGCTGGCAGCCTATAAGCATAGATCAAACAGGTCTGTAGCTATAGTAACCTGAGGAGCTGATGCAGCCCATACAAGAGGGGATATCTCAGAATCGGTAGGACACCGCAAATGGACACATATTACAAAAGCGACTTGATTTTGCAAGATCGTTAACATAAAAATCAATCCTTGTAGTGAGACAACCCCTTTAAACAAGACATATCCAACACACATCCCTCTTCTAACATTTAAACTAGGCAAAATAAAAAAAGAAACCAACATGTAGAAGGTATGATGTTCACTGCATTCTGGACGCATTCTACAATGTACTATGTTGTAAACCATGATGACTTTTGCATGAATATCCTGAACCTTCCTGGAACTAAATTTAATATGCCACGTTGAGTATTTCTCCGCTATAAGCCTTAGACAGAACTTTCCTCCGCTAGTCTCTCCTGCCAGTAAAACACAATGACATCACCTGGCTCATGAGAGATAATTCTAGAAATTCCATAACAGACTAACTTGACGAGGTTCTGGAAAGCAAATCCATCTGTCCATTGTTCCGTAAAGGAGGCCCCGTGCCGGACGGTGGTGAAGTGTCCCAGCCGCAATCTGTCCTGCATGCTCTTCTCTCTGCTCGCAAGCTTCTCCTGAGTGCTCTGTATTAACAAGAACATCCACTGGATTTAGACAATACTCTTACTTATCCAGTTACAGGGTAACCTTGTATACATAATGGAGGAATAGATTATCATATAAGGCAAGAAATGAAAGGCGTGTTTTTATATCCATATATCTAAGTCTGCGGCTGGTTCGTAGGTTGCCATTAGCTGGTAGCGGATGCACAGTTCTCCCCATTTATATGGGAACTCTGGATAAAACCAAGCAATTGTGCTCGGGTATATACGGAACTCTTATAGACATGAATGGAGAGAACTGTGCAAGTGTGGCCATCCCCTGTTCTCTGTGGCCAGCTCATAGCGAGACCCATAATGTAATTGTTGGTGCAATAAGCATGGCTTATGATGTGAAAAGTTTCTGCTGTAAATCAATGACGTCCACAGCAGATTGGAACAAATTCGGATTGTACCACATATTGTGCTGTGGATTCACCATGAATTTCACCCCAATACATTCAACTGATGAAACTTGCAGTGAAAAAACTATGCCATTTTCACAACAGAATGAGCAAACTGCAGGTCTAAAAATCTGCAGAGCCCTATAATTTCCATATGAAAATGTAGGTACATTTAGATGAGGTTTTGAAAAACTGACTTGGATTGTACTGCAAATCTGCCTAGTCTGCACCTGGTCTCAGTAACAGGGTCAAACTCTAAGGGCGACATGTCCGAAAAGTGGCGTATCTATGCCAGTTTTAGGCGCATTAAATCAGTGTAAAGTGCGCCTGAAAGTCCGATACTTTCTAAAAAATTGGCGTCCGGTATACCTTGCATAGAAAACTTAATGCGCCTAAAATGGCACATCGTATCAAAAAAGGGGGCATTGCATCAAAAATGGGGCATTGCATCAAAAATGGGGGCATTGCATCAAAAAAAGGGCGCATTGCATCAAAAAAAGGGCACATTGCTCAACTCACTGCACATACTATATCATTGATAGTATGCGTCTATTGAGGCTCATTGCCCGACGGGGGCACATAACATATGTAAGGCGCCTCAATAGGCGCATTTCACGACGGGGGCGCACAGTGCACCATATTTAGGCGCATTACAAAGTGTTGTGTGCAGCATATAATGTGTCTATTTTTGGTGTACGACAGTTCATTTACAACAAGAATATGACGTAAAAAGTGGGTTTGCCGCAAAATAGAACAAAAAACTGGCGTTGGCATGTTGGGACATGTCGCCCTAAATTTTTACAACTTATGGCATACAGCATGCCAGATCGGGCCTGAATTAGATTGAATTAAAATATAAATTATCAGTAGCTTATAATTTATCAGTCTATGGCCTCATTCACCTGACTTTAATAGAGCCACGTTGTAGTGACAATATTACAGCCTATACTGCCGTAAGGTTTAAAAGAACCAAACGTTGATCGCCATACGATTTAAAGTAATATCAGTCTGATTCACTGGAAGATCAAAGAGCCCGGTCTTGAGACCATAACAAAGGAGCTAAAATGCAGCCACCCCACAACTGTCGGAATGCAACCAAGAAAAGATCTTGGTGTTGACCAGAACTTACCTTTTCAATTAGAAGTTTTTTGCTCATCGAGATACATTTATTTAACCTTTCTTTGTATTTTTCGAGAATTTTTTGCTGTTCATCTATTTGTCTTCGAAGATCACAGTTTGTCTGGAAGTTGAAAATAAAATTAAAATTGTTAGAAAATGGTTTAAAAAAAAAAAAAAAAAGTTAGAAAATGGTTTAGAAAAAAAAAAAGAAAAAGGTTAACTGTTTCCCATTTGAATGTATGGTTATTGTAGCTGCTTTTGAAACTAGTAAAGGTTGTGGAGAGTCTGATGTGTTGGGGTAGTGAATTCCAGAGTATGGAGGATGCATGAGAGACATCATCCTGGTAACTGTTAGGCTATGTTCACACGGCTTAAAATGGGACGTATTTCAGTCCGTAATTACGCGTCGGAGTGCGCAAATTACGGCTGGAATACGTCCAAGTCATTACGGTAATACACAGTTCTCATAGAGAACTATGGATTACGTCTCCTACCCGCTCAGCGAATCCGCTGAGGGGGGAGATAAGTGACATGTGAATTACCAGCGTAACTAAGCACTGCAAATAAGCCGTGTGAACATAGTCTTACATTCCTGTAAACAAAACATGTATTAAATGTATATCTGTAGCCAGATTGCCCCTACGTTCTCCACACAGGGCTTTCCTTCTGCTTCCCAATTTCATCCTTGGGAGTTTGTTGTGCAGTCAGACGCCATGGTCAGTAGTGCTATAAGCAATGCTTTGTGACATCAGAACTACCACTTCTTGGATACTTAGACGAAGACGTTTCAGTGCATTTTAACAGCAGATCGGATTACATGAACCTCTTGCTACTTTGGTAATTAGAACTAAAAATTAACAAATAGAAGGGTTTTTCTAATCTCAGTTACAGACAGAAAGTGTGCTTTTACAGGTTGCAGTTTTATCGCATTTTTCCGGTGCAGTACTAAACTGCTTTAATTAACAGCAAGCTCCATTCAATTTCCTAAATTGTTTAGAAAGGTGTTATAAGTGAATATCAATTACTGTGCTTAAAGGGGTTTTGCCAGGACGTGCCTTATCTGCTAAGAAGCAAATGTAAACAAGCCACGCTAAGGCCATGTTCACACGGCTTAAAATGGGCCATATTTCGGTCAGTAATTACGCGCCGAAGTGCGCCAATTACGGGCCGAAAACGGCCCATTTATTACGGTAATTCACAGTTCTCATAGAGAACTATGGATTACGTCTCCTCTCCCCGCCCGGCGGGGAGATAATTGACATGTGAATTACTAGCGGCGTATACGCCCGCTGGCAATTCAGTCTATGGGCCGGCGAAGTGCCGGCCCCCTGCTCAGTCCCCCGCTCCCGGTCACATGGCGTAATTGCGGGGCGTAATTACGCCCTGCAAATACACCGTGTGAACATAGCCTTAGAGAGAGAGACACAGCCAGAGCACAGAGCCGTGCATAAGGGATCGTGTGAAATGTTCACTCATAATCAAACTACAACTAGTGGATTCTGTATACAAAAGACAACACCTTTTCTCCACAGCAGCTTGAAAGCTTCTTCATGTTCTCTGTCATCAGATAAAGCAGGGATCTACTCAGATAATCACACTACAACTAGTGGATTCTGTATACAAAACACAACATATTTCTACCCGGTGCCTTGAAAGCTTCTTCAGCTCCCCCTCATCAGATAAGAAGTGTTCTCTGCGCAAGCCCGGCCAGCAGCTCTTGTCAGGTCATATCTAATAGAAGCTTTTAAGTAACTAAGGGCAGGTAAAGCAGCCTGTAGCTCTCTCAGACTGCATTTTTTGTAATCACATATATTTAGAAAAGTGATTAAATACCCATTTTGGAGGATCACACGTCAACATTACATTGTGGCAAAACCCATTTAACCAGTTCCTGATCGGGCCATTTACCCCCTTCATGACCAGGTACTTTTCCGTAATATACGCAGGTTTAAATGTTATAACGCTTTCTCACACTCAGTTATTCTACTCCTGCTTGTCTGTATAAACTGCGATCGGGAAGGGAGGGACCTTCCCTGTCTTCTCTATGGAGAGCAAGCTATAGCCGACACCTGGCTTTCCACTCACAGTTCCACAATTAGTTCCAGAACAACCATACTGTGATAAACTGACACGGTCCGGATATTTGTAGTCTTGTGGACTCCAAACACAATAACAGATTATTCACTTGCTACGACCTTTCCAAACAATTTAGGAAATCGCCCCGCTGTCACTACACCCTCCACAAACATGTCTGCCCCTCACCTCCTGTCTCTTCCCTCCTTCCTTGTAGATTGTAAGCCCTCGCAGGCAGGGTCCTCTCTCCCTCTGTACCTGTTGTTAGTCACATATTGTCACCATTGTACTTGTTTGACCTATGTTATGTATATAAACCCCCCTTTGAATGTAGAGCGCCCTGGAATCATTGGCGCTTTAAAATAAATAATAATAATAAATTTAAAGGAGCTTGCTGTTAATAAAAGTGAGCTTTACTGCAGTTCAGTACTGCAACAAAAAAAAAAAAAAATAGGTGACAAAATAACAAAGTGTGAAAGCAACCAAAACTCATGTTAGTTGCACCTTATAAGAGAATACAGCTCTCCCCTGTGCAGTAATCCATTGATACTCAGCTTTAGAACAGATCAGATGGAGATCAGCTGGCTAAGCCATGATGGAAGTAGGGCAAGAAGCAAAGGAAAATTTAATTAAATATATATATATAGGGGGTTTAGGGGACTGAGGTTTGTTCTTAAGTTGAAAATGTATGTAAGTCGGAACAATTATTTATTAAATGTAAATTCAGGAAAAAAAAAAATTTTTTTTTGTTTTGGATAGTGAGGGGGAAAGGGTTTTTAAATTTGTTTTGCTGTCTGGGCCTTTTTTAGAAAATTTTACCTAAGTTTGATTATGTGTTGCTGTGGATGCTGGCATTGGTTTATATGGGGTGGATCAGTGTTTTAATGTCAGCCATCCCCTAAGTCTCCTTTGTACTAGGGGAGTATGCAAGTCAGAACGACGTAAGTCGGGGGACCACCCGTTTATGTGTGTGTATTTAAAAATATATATATAAATATAATTTATATTATATAATTTTAAATATATATATATATATATATTTTTTTTTTTTTTTACTAAATAAAAAAAATAATGTACATAAATTTTTTTTCTTGGCCGTTTTTATTCTCTATACAGGATTATAGGACCAGTCATCTTTACAGAGCTGCTTTAAGAGCATTTAAAGAGATGCTTTACAGCAGCTTCATGGATATGGGAGCCTATTTTTTTTAAGTCTTGTTTTTCTGTTAAACACATTTTTAAAGAATTTTTTATTTTCATATCATTATCAATATTAAAAAAAAAAATAAAATCCTGAAATCTTGCAGTTTTCACTTTGGCCACCAGGCCCAGTAATGGACTGACACTTCCTGTTCTCTAGAAATAACTTTACAGCAGTCTCCTCATTATCAACAAAAGCAGGATTACGCAAAAGGTGCACCAATGTGTTGGAAACACGGACCCACCATTCCAGCCCCCCCTCCCTGACATTGATTTCTTCCAGGTCCAGAGCGGATGGAAAAACCTGCTATAGAAGTCAAAGGGACTGGTCCAGTCCACAGGCTCCTATGTGTATGAAGCTGCTGTAATGCATCTCTCTAAATGCTGTTAAAAGCAGCCTAGGAAAGATGGTAGCCCCTATAATACAATACAGACAGAAAAACAATCTTCAATCAGAAAAAAAAATGGTTAAGAAGAAAATAATATGTATTTCTTGTTTTAATTCGTGAAAAAAAGGCCATAAATTCCCTTTAATGACCAAAAAAGGCAATCTGCTTTAGTGGGTTTCTGTCGAGCACCAGTCAAACTCAAGTGTCATTTGTCAAGGCTTTTATGGGATTTTCGCCAAAATCCCTACCCCTTTCAGTAGAAAGGTTTTTTAGGGGGTCCCCTTCTTTGCTGATGGACATTTTAACGGGTGTCTCCAAACAAAAATCCGTTACACTAGTGAATCGCCCTATAAGAGCAGCTTCTGCTATGATAAACTCACGTTGCCCATTTCATCTGTAATGACGGCTCGAAGAGAAACATCTGTCTGACTGAGGCCTTCACTAACAAAATCAGACACACTTACCATGGATGCTGTTTGCTCCAATTTGAAAGGGGTTGTATCTGATAAGAACGACAAGCGTGGCTCTCAATCTGGAGCAATGGGTTCCCCAGATTAAGACCCTCCCTGATCAGCTCACCATTGGAGAAGTTAGAGTGAGATGGACAACTTCAGTAGGCTACATTCAGATGGATCAGGTCCAATGCGGTTTATCCAACTTAAGTCGATTCAGTTTATTTTGTGGACCCTTGTAAACATACCCTCAATCTTGCATGATCAATCACTTAAATAAAAATTGCACTAAAGCAGTGTGAAGCAGGTGGTGTCTTGGATACAAATAGACAATACAATTAAGCAGGTTTTCTAAGACTTTTAAAAACCTCCCTACCACCTCCCACGGTGCAAAAATGGATAAATAACCCATACTTACCTCTCCCATCACCACCGTCCCGGCGCTGCCAAAACCTTAGTTTTCACCTCCTCCCCTGATCCCTCAATGATTACATCATGTTTATGGATCACATAATCCTGCAACCAATCTCTGGACTCTGAGGTCACATTCTGTAAGGGGAAAGGGGGCACTGGAGCTCTGGAATAGTGGTGATGGGAGAGGTAAGCATGGATTAGTTTTCTATTTAAGCACAGTGGGAGAAGGTAGGGAGTTTTTTTTTTCCTTAAAAAAGTCTTGGAAAACCCCTTTAACCGCTTAGGCCCCGGGCCTGAAAAGTAGTTAATGACCAGGATTTTTTTTTTAGTTTTTGCCTTCTTGTGTTTCAACAGTTGTAACTTTTTTATTTTTTCAATGACGCAGTTGTATGAGGCCTCGTTTTATTCGGGACAAGTTGTACTTTATGGTGGAATAGTTTAAGTTCATTTAGAAATTATTGCAGAGTTTTTTTAAAAAAAAAAAAAATGCAAAAAAAATTATTATTATTTTTTTTTTTTACACGATTCACATTCCACACTTAATAACTTGTTAGATAAATTCTACAGGTCATTGGGGTCGTTTGGATACCTAATATGTGTAGGGTTTTTTTGTGTGTAATGTATGCACAATTATTTTTTTGTTAAATATTTATTTTTATTTTATTATTTATTTTACTATTTTTAATTTTTTACTTTTTTTTTTTTAAATTCCCTGAAGGAGAACTGTTTACTTTTTTTTTTTTTTTTTAAACACTTAGTAATATATATATATATATATATATATATATATATATATATATATATATATATATATATATATATATTTATATTTTATATATTATAATATATATATATTCATATATATTTCATATATGTTAATACATTCTAATCTGTGTTGGTCTGACACAGGCAGTGATCAGGACAGCACACAGTGTGCCCTGATCACTGGCTTCATACACAGACAGCTCTGGGGCCACTCTAGGTCCCCAGGGCTGACTGTGCAGCCGTTCCCGAGCTCTGTCGGGTGACTGGGTGTTCCGATCACCCGACAGAGCAGGGAAACCCGTTGATTGCGCTGCGGTAACGCACCGCCACAATCAAAGGGTTAAAGCACCGGGGAGCGGAGGTTTCCCCCACTCCCCGATGCTCGCAGGAGATGCTCTGGGATCAGGGCTGTGTAGTACAGCCCTGATCTAAGAGCAGTTGTGGCGCCGGGCGCTGGAAACCTCTAAGTCTACCGCGACCACAAAAGACGTTGCTGTAGACGAACGACCTGCACCAGCCGACGTCAAAAGACAATGCGCGGTTGTTAAGGGGTTAATATGTTTTCAATAAAAATGCATGCTGGAGACCGGTTTTCTCTATATTTGTGCATTAAATATAGGTTAGCCATACAGCCATGTTCATAAAAAAAAAATAACATTGTGTGATTGATGACCAAATTATTCCTATGATTAAAGGGGTGTTCTAACCCTAGACTATGATGGCGCTGATCCCCCAGGCTTCCCAAAAGTATCAACTCAGAATGGAATTTACACACCACTCTCCATTCTATTCTATGGAAGTTCTGAGTACAACCGAACACACCGCTCACCTGTATTGAACGCCCATAAAACAAAATAGAAAGTCATACTCAAGTGCGACCAGCTCTCCATGCTGAGTTAACACTCTTGAGGACCCATTCTCGAAATAGGTGCGGGTCCCAGAGGTGGAATTCAAAGGTACCTCTCGAATGGGTCCCCAAAAGTGTTAGCTCAGAATGGAGAGTCGGTCTGCTTGAGCACCAGTTGTTCAGTCGGAGCCGACATTTACAGGGGCTTGTTCCCCAGATACTTGTGGGTCCCAAAGGTGGGACCCACTTCTGTCAAGACTTTATTCGCTTCTCCTATTTAGGTGCCATCAAAATGTATGTTGGGAAAACTATGAAGACATTTTAACTATGAAAAGGTGGAAGGTGACCAAAGACAGTCACATGGGGTTATAAGTTGCCCCTATATGCATCCGGATGTGTGCTGCTGGTGACGTTTTACAGGTCACGCCATCATTTTTTCTTCCCTTTTTTTTAGTTACCGATACGAACATTGGCTGAACTACTCTTTATATTGGATGCTGAACTGTAGCAAATGTGGACGATAGCTTATGGCACACAGAGATCACTTTTTTATATTAAGACCCTATAACAGATGAAAGGTTTTGTTTTGAGCTTTCCTATAAAATTCCTAAATTAATTCAAACCTAAAACTGCTAAGAAAAGTTAAACTAAAAGCAGCGCCGGAGGCCCTTTAGCAGAAGGCATTTTCTGTGTGTGTGATTCTTTTGTATGTACCGGAGCACATTACAATTCATCAGTGCACTCTAATTGTGCTACAAGCAGCTCCAGCTAAAATAACCCCGTCTGCCTCCCAGAGACATTCTCTGAATCTAAACTGTTAGCATTTACTGTCAATTCTGTGCCTATTTATCTTTGCAATAGTTATTTATAGACCCTGGACTGCAGGTTATTTATAGGATGACTATTCTATGAGATGTATAGCAGCCCTGAATTACTTGCACCGACTGCTACAAAAAGCAATATTCTATCCAGCCCTCCAAGAAGTGAAGTAATTAGAACATGGCTGAAACCGTCAAGGACATTACAAGGACTCTGCTCTGAGCCAATATAAAATGGAGTAGTGATCATGTGTACATCTAAATCCAGGAGTGAAAAGACGCTGGTATAAGATGAAGTATGCGGAGTATACACCGCATGCAAATGCCATTTATGGGAGAGTAAGAAGAAGGAAAGACAAAAAATAAAAAATAATCAAACCTACAATGTGTCTATAAAGCAGCAATTTAGGCTGGGTTCACACACTGCGTTTTCTTTCAATTTCTTAACTGCATTAAAAACACAAATTTTAGTTAACCCATATTTCACCTGTCTTCCAAATTAAGAGTTTATTACAAAAACCACCTGTATTAAAAAAAAAAAAAATCCATGCGTTTCATTAATGGATATGTTCACACGGCTTATTTTGCTGTGCATTGTGCTTTATACACGGCGAAATGCACGCCGCAATTATGGCATGTCATTGCTCTCATAGAGAACCATGAATTACGCCTCGTCTTCCTGGGCGTGCAATACGATCGTATCGTACGCCCGGGGAGAGAAGTGACATGTCAGTTGTCTGCGGCGCTTACAAGCTGCTGACAATGCGTGTCAATGGGGGATACCCCCCACCCACTGCTTTGGAATTGCGTCTGCTTCCAAAACACCCGACGTATTGTTGCCCGTACAGTACGTGCCCCAATACGCCGTGTGAACATACCCTATGCGGTTTTTGATGCAGCTTGAAAGCACAACAAAAACACATGCAGTAATGCAGTGTGTAAACCCAGCCTTAAAGGGATGTTCTATCCATGCGGTTTCACAAAACCTGCTCTTCACAGGCAGCTTCAGAATCGCACTTCCTGTTCAGGCTGTGGGTGGTTCTACAGCAGTGACTGACATATCAGCTCTGCTATTCCTAGCTGAGCCTGTTAGAAAGACATTGGCGATTCAGGAATATTACTAGAAGGGCTATAGCTATAGATTTGTGAGGCTCCCAGATGTTGATCCCCATCTGATCATAAAAAGATGGCATAGTCTAATGATATACATTACTTTAGGAGATGAGAACACTCCTTTAAAAGGGTTTGCCCATCTCATTACTTCCAAATCTACAGCCAGCATGCAGCGGGCGAGTCACAGGCTGGCCAAAAAGAATGGAAAAACGGGCACGCTTGCCCAGCTTTCCCTGTTGATCTCTATGAGATTTCCAAATACAGCCAAGCACTCTTGCATGCCTATATTCATGAACAGGAAGATTTGCGCAAGAGTGGCGATCTCCACGTTCTTTGTGGCTGGCCGGGGCCCTTTATCTTGAAAATTGTCCCCTATCCCTACCCTTGCTACTATTTCAGCCGCTGCTCCTCTCAAAAAAAAATAAATAAAATAAAAACAACCCTACACCCAAAATTTGGTAACATAACGAGATTCTAGGCTTTTGATCCAAAGGTGGTGGGTGACAAAGCCTGGCTCACAGTAGACCTTCCAGATCATCTTGTCCTCCAGCAGTCAGACTCCTGCATGGCTATCCTAATTATTCAGTGATAAATCCCCCATCCCAGGATTAGAGCAGATCCTGACAGGAGTCTAGCAGCCGTAGTCAGACACAATACGGGAGGCCTGCTCAGCAGGGGTGTCCTATAGCAGCTCACTCTTCTCCTATTAGCTAAGACATCCAAAACTTTCAGTGTTGATGTTATACGCAAGTCGGCTTCTGCTGCTTTTTGGAAGGACGCCTGTGCAATGGTACCAGTTTTTTTTTTATAAAAACATATTGCTGTTTGGGCTCGCCAGTAATAAGGCTGCCATCTTTATTCTTGTTTGGAAGAGATGAGAAAGCCACTATAATTAATCCAGGATAAGTCGCAGGCATGCTCAGTACCCGTCAGAGAGCTTTGCAGTGAAAGGATTATCCATAACTGCTGAATCAGGAGGTTTTCCATCTTATCCATGTGCAAGGTCCTAATATGTAAGTAGATATCAGTGCAGCGTAGGAAAAAGTGCATTTACCCACTTTATAGAGCAGCTATTATTTAAAATGATATATAATCTTAAAAATCTCATAGAGCAGGATCACGTTGCAATGCATGATCATCATTAATAACTGCTTCATGAAAGAAATAAGCCTCATCTGTTCTGCACACTGTAGCAAACCTCATGAGTGCTACCAACTCACTACCCATCTGTCATCAGAATGGACAGCTATGGCCGGCTTGTCATGTGAATGGGCAAAAAGTGACAGGCCACATCACATTATAAGGCAGCCTACAAGCATATTTGTAGCCAGCTCACCTACTTTGTAGCTCCGTTTCCTTGTGCAGATCACACATTAAACAGGTGCAACAGTGTAGAGCAAAAAGTATTCAATGTCCAACAAGATAAAATCAAAATATTTTGTCAGGTATTCATAAAAATCCCAAAGGAATCTGTTTTCTTCTTGGCTTTTTTTATGGATATTTTGAATTTAATAACATTTTACCTTGCTGGACACTGGATAGATGGCCAATGCCAGATCAGTAGTGTCCAACCCCTGTGCCAACAATGTGTGATTAGATAACACCTTGAAAGAGAACCTGTCAGGTATTTTATTCTACCGTATCTGAGAGCAGGATGTGATCGAGGAGAGAAGCTGAGCTCTGTGATATATAGTGTTATATGATAGAGGAGAGAAGCTGAGCTCTGTAATATATAGGGTTATATGATAGAGAGAGAAGCTGAGCTCTGTGATATATAGGGTTATATGATAGAAGAGAGAAGCTGAGCTCTGTGATATATAGGGTTATATGATAGAGGGAGAGGAGCTGAGCTCTGTGATATATAGGGTTATATGATAGAGGGAGAGGAGCTGAGCTCTGTGATATATAGGGTTATATGATAGAGGGACAGGAGCTGAGCTCTGTGATATATAGGGTTATATAATAGAGGAGAGAAGGTGATCTCTGTGATATATAGGGTTATATGATAAAGGAGAGAAGCTGAGCTCTTTGATATATAGGGTTATATGATAGAAGAGAGAAGCTGAGCTCTGTGATATATAGGGTTATATGATAGAAGAGAGAAGCTGAGCTCTGTGATATATAGGGTTATATGATAGAGGAAAGAAGCTGAGCTCTGTGATATATAGGGTTATATAATAGAGGAGGGAAGCAGAACTTCCCAGTAAAAAGAAGGGAAATCTGACAGGATTCCTTAATGAAAAAGTTCTGCTTCCCTCATTCACATACAATAACTGACAATCTGCTCTGTACACACTGAAACAGGGAAAGCGGTCAAGCACTGTACGTGGGTGGAGTAAACTGAACTTCCACCGTCTCTTAAAGGGGAATTCTCTTTTCATTGATGAGCTTTAAACATGTAGACAGAGGTTGATTAAGACTATTATGAAATACATTGCTTTTTTTATTTTGTTTCTCTTCAGAGTTGGGAGCAAATCTCATCTCCTGCTTTTGCAGACAGGCTTCCCTAGTTACTGACCACGTTCTCTCTCCTCTTACAGGCTGCAGCAGTGGTCAGGATGTGGACTCGCTCCCTGTTGTGTTTCTTATCTTAAAAGACCGAAGCATGTTTTTATTACTTACTGACAAGTTTTAACCCTTTAGAGCCCCGAAGCCTTGTGCACTACAGTTTACAAATCTCCAGCACTCGTGTCACTGTAACAGGATCAGTTAGGAATAGCAGAGCTGATATGTAAATCAATGCTGTAGTACCATCCACAGCCTGACGCTACCTGTGGCTCTGTGAAACAGCATGGTGAGACAACCCTCTCAAGGAGTGCTATCAGGATTTCTTTTATACCGAGAAATTCAACATCACATACACATCACAGAGCTCAGCTTCTCTCCGTCTAGTATATTTTGCTAGCAGACAGGGTAGAATAAACTACCTGAATGGTTAGTTTTAAAGGGGTTGTCTCACTACAAGGATTGCTTTTTAGGTTAAAGATCTTGCAAAAACAAGTCACTTTGCAATATATGTCCATTAACAGTGTCCTACCTATTCCTAGATATCCCCTCTTGTATGGACTACATCAGCTCCTCAGGTCGCTATAGCTACAGACCTGTTTGTTCCCTCCTGATAGGCTGCCAGCACCGGTTGCTATAGCTACAGACCTGGCTTCTACTGCAGCCTAGTGGAAGCCAGTAAACACGCCCCCAAATTCAAAATGAAACCAAAATGAGGTAAGATGAATCGATGTAGTGAGACAACCCCTTTAAGTTCATCCAAATCTATAGGCCCTTAACACCCCTAGAACCACATGGCTGTTATATGTCCACGTTATATTTACAGAGAATTAAGCTGTGAGCAGCTGCCACATCGGCTGCACCAGGGTGTGAACAAGAGAATTGGGCCATTGTTTCTACAACTCTAGTATACAAATGTACAAGTCATCCAACGTGCCCGGATACATTTGTATTGTTAATTATTTCAGGTTATTACTTACCCTGAGCAAATCATCTATTCTGCCTTCTTTTTTTTCCAGATCCTGGTTTTTATTACTTTCTAGGGCAGCAAGCTTCAGCATGGTGAGATCAGTCTGCATGACATATGAAGAATGTTAACGTCACAGACAGAACTTGCAGAAAAGTCCTAAAGTAATACATGGCCAGTGTATGTATCAACTGTACAAGCACAGTCTGCTAGCACCCAGCCTGCAGCACTGCTTCCGGATTAGTTATAGCAGGCGTAGCCAACACTTTACAACAGCCACAGCATTACCAAAGAGGACTGGAAGCGCAGATTGATGGGAGCTTCCAGCACTTCCCACCGTGGCTGCTGTCGGAAGGAAAAGGTCAGCGGATTGTTCCACAGGTGTATGTGTGTTTTTTTTATTTATTATTATTATTTATTGTAAGGGGTTGTTCACACGGCGTTTTTGGATCCGAAAATCGCATCGAAAAACGCATTTGTGATCGGACCCTAAACGGATCCAACAAGCAGCTGTGTGTTGAGATGCATGTTGGCTGCAGCAGGATCGCACTCTATAGTTTATTATAGAGCTCCTGCTGCGTCTTTAGGACCAAGAATTAACATGTCAAATCTTGGAACGGATTTGAAAGACGCAATGAGACAAGCATCAGCGATCACTCATGAGAACGCTAATGCGTTTTTCCTATTAAAAGCAATGTAAATCACATTGCTATTTATTAGATGCATTTTTGGGTCCATCAGATGGATCCAAACACGCATCTAAAAGCGTATGTTCACACGGACCCAACACGACGTCTGAACATGCCTTAAGGGTCCGTCCACACGGCACTGGTTTTCAGTTGGATATTCAGACGTGGTTTTTTTGGATTTGAAAACAGTCTGTAAACCGACTGTCAACCATCCTGATAAGACTTTAATAGAAAATCCGTTTAGCAGTCTACAATGAACGGATTTTCTGACGGCAAATCTGACCGTCTAAAAAACTTCTCCCAGTTCTCGGGCAGAACATCAACTGCTCAACGTAAAGGAGGACGGCTGAATCGGCAAACCGCAAGCAGAAATCGCCCCCCTTTACGTTAACGGATAACCAGACCGGTATTTTGTCAGTGCCGTGTGAAAGTGCCCTTATAATTCTTAAGTATGTTTTCTAAGAACCAGCTAATGTTGTGTTCGTCCTGCAAATGTACGAACAATCGGACATTTTGTCAATAAGTTTTGCATGTGTTTTTTATTTAGCCCAAATTTTCCCTGTATTCCAAATTAGAGTTGAAGGGGCTCTCCAGTTAAAAAAGTCCGGTTAAAAATTGTATTTTAATTTTTATCATACTGCTGCCATTGAAAATAAAAATAAATTCTACATCCCTCTCCACTCACCTTGGATCCAGCGCTGTGCCGTCCTCACTCTCTACTGGTCGTCTGTTTTTTTCCTAGTCTTTATTCCAACAGGACATCACAGCTGCAGTCGCTAATTAGCTGCAACAGTTATGTGCTAGTGGCTGGTATCACCATTTGGAAGTGCTTTTTAAAGGGAATGTGTCATCCAAAAATTACTCATTGTTTAAGTCCCGTTTTTATGTTAAACAAATTTTTTTTTTTTTTTTTTTACATTTTCATATCACTTTCAATATTTTTTAATAATTAGGCTTAGGCTTTACAGTTTTCATTTTTGCCACTAGGCCTTGTTTGCACTGGTTTAACCGCAGTCAGAGAGATGCTTTACAGTAGCTTCATGCACATAGGAGCCTTAAGACTGACTCAGTCCCATTGACTTCTATAGGAGAGTTTTCTAGGCATGCTCTGTGACCTGGAAAGAAGTTACTGTGCAGGGAGGTGAAAGGGTGAACAGTGACATCTCCTATTGTGACTGGTGGATCCTGTGTTATCTATTCACACTGGTGTCTCCTTTCAGTTTGACCCTTTTTGTACTGATAATGAGCAGACAACTGAGAATCTTTCTCTACAGAACAGGAAGTGTCACACAATTATTAGGCCTAGAGGCCAAAATGAGAACTGCAGGGCTTAAGAATTATTAAAAAATATTGAGTGACATGGAAAATGTAAAAAAAATATATAACCAAAAATTCTTAAAAAAGGTGTTTAACATAAAAATGTGAGTTAAACAATAAGTCATTTTTGATGACACATTCCCTTTAACAGGACAACCCCTTTTACTATAAAAACACATGCATTTTTACTGAATAAGTTTTTTTTCATGTAGTAAAAAAAAATGGCAAAAATACTGCAATCTGAGCTGCGCAATCAGGAACAGCCCCAGGATAAGTAGTCACTGTTTTGGTGAGAAAGAGTTCATTTTTCTATTTCTACGTATCTTTTCTAGGCTGGGTTCACACGATGCATTTTTTGTATGCGTTCGAGAGTTTTTAATACTGCACCGAAAACACATGCATTAAAATTTCATATGAACTTTTTTTTCGCATGGGTCTTAGGACTCACTCAAAACACGTTTTGTTTAATAATATTATATATATATATATATATATATATATATATATAATATATAATATATAATATATATATATATCTATATAATATATATATAAAATCTGAGTTTGAAAGTCCATATTGCCCAGCGACAACCCCAAAACATCACTGCTCTGGAGGAGATCTGCATGGGGGAATGGGCCAACATACCAGCAGCAGTGTGTGCCAACCTTGTGAAGACTTACAGAAAACGTCTGACCTCTGTCATTGCCAACAAAGGAGATAGAACAAAGTATTGAGATGAACTTTTGTTATTGACCGAATACTTATTTTCCACCATAATTTGCAAATAAATTCTTTCCAAATCAGACAATGTGATTTTCGGGATTTGTTTTCTCATTTTGTCTCTCATAGTTGAGCTCTACCTATGATGACAATTACAGGCCTCTCATCTTTTTAAGTGGGAGAACTTGCTCAATTGGTGGCTGACTAAATGATTTTGGCTAGGGGGGAAAATGTAAGAGTGGGTCCAAAAACCTTATTTTAATATACTCCTGCATTTAACCTAAAATCCTTAAAAACTGCAACTGTGAACTCAATCTAAATACATCAAGTGTTAGGCGCATTAAAATGTCTGGCCCAAGTGCCTTGTGAACAGAGCATAATCTAAACTATTACAATGTAACAAATAGTAAAGAGCATATCAGCAATGAGAAACAATACTCACTTGAATTAGTTTATAAGATAACTGCTTTGTGGGTGTCATAAGATGGTCCCCAAACGCTAATGCAGTAGGTGAAGGACTGTTTTGTCGAACCTTTAACAAAATAATAAGTAAACAAATACAGGTTTAATTTGACAGAAGAAAATATCTCCACAATTTTCCAGTGGCCCCATTGTGGGATGTATACAATCCTATTTATTAACCTATTTATTATAGTATCTCACAAAAGTGAGTACACTCACTTGATACTGTGTAAAGTAGTCAGTGCAAATTTGGTGTGCCCTCAAAATAACTCACCACAGAGCCATCAATGTCTAAACCACTGGCAACAAAAGTGAGTACACCCCTAAGTGAGAGTGGACAAATTGTGCCCAAAGTGTCAATATTTTTTGTGGCCACCATTACTTTCCAGCACTGCCTTAACTCTCTTGGGCATGGAGGTCACTAGAGCTTCACAGGTTGCAGCCACTGGAATCCTCTTTCATTCCTCCATGATGACAGCACGGAGCTGGTGGATGTTAGAGACCTTGTGCTTCTCCACCTTCCATTTGAGGATGCCCCACAGATGCTTAATAGGGTTTAGGGTCTGGAAACCTGCTAGGTCAGTCCAGCACCTGTACCCTTATTTTCTGTAGCAAGGCAGTGATCGTCTTGGAGGTGTGCTTGGAGTAGTTATGACTTTGGAATACTGTCCTGCGACCCAGTTTCTGTAGGGAGGGGATCATGCTCTGCTTCAGTATGTCACAGTACATGTTAGCATTCATGGTTCCCTCAATGAACTATAGCTTCCCACAGCCGGCAGCTCTCAAGCAGCACCAAGATATGACACTCCCACCAACATGCTTGACTGGAGGCAAGACACACTTGTCTTTGTACTCCTTTCCTGGTTGCCGCCACACATGATTGACATTATCTGAACCAAATAAGCTTATTTTGGTCTCATCAGACCACACGACATGGTTCCAGTAATCTAGAAAAAGCAGCAAACTCTTTGTGCATCAACTAACTTTAGAAGAGGTTTCCTTTTTGGACAACAGCCATGCAGACCAATTTGGTTCAGTGTGCAGCATATGGTCTGAGCACTGACAGGCTGACCCCCTCACCCCTTTAACCTCTGCAGCAATGCTGGCAGCACTCATAAATCTGTACATAAAGATAATCTCTGTATATATTGTGCTGAGCACATACACTCAACGTCTGCTGCTTTTACTAGATTACTGGAATCATGTCCTGTGGTCTGATGAGCCCAAAATAAGCTTATTTGGTTCAGATGATGTCAAGCGTGTGTGGTGACAACCAGGTAAGGAGTACCAAGTGTGTCTTGCCTACAGTCAAGCATGTTGGTGAGAGTGTCATGGCTTGGTGCTGCCGGCTGTGGGAAGCTACAGTTCATTGAGGAAACCATGGATGCTAACATGTACTGTGACATCCTGAAGCAGAGTATGATCCCCTCCCTCCGGAAACTGGGTCGCAGGGAAGTATTCCAAAGTGATAACGACCCCAAGCACACCTCCAAGACGACCACTGCATTGCTAAAGAACATGAGGGTAAAGGTGCTGGACTGACCAAGCATTTCTCCATACCTAAACCCTATTGGGCATCTGTGGGGAATCCTCAAACGAAAAGTGGAATAGAGCAAGGTCACCAGCGCCGTGATGTCGTCATGGAGGAGTGAGAGAGGATTCCAGTGGCTGCAACCTGTGAAGCTCTAGTGAACTCCATGCCCAAGAGGGTTAAGGCAGTGCTGAAAAATAGTGGTGGCCACACAAAATATTGACACAAAATTGGGCACAATTTGTGAATTTTCACTTAGTGGTGTACTCACTTCTGTTGCTAGTGGTTTAGACATTGATGGCTGTTTGTTGAGTTATTTTGAGGGCACATCAAATTTACACTGTTATACAAGCTGTACACTGACTACTCTACATTGTATCAACGTGTCATCATATAAGACATAATACTATATTTACAAAAATGTGAGGGGTGTAATCACTTTTGTGAGATACTGCACCTTTTCTGGAAGGGAGGGAGATGGAAAAGCATAATAATTTCACATTATATATATTTTTTCTGTTTACCATGTAAAATGAGCTTTATTCTCTGGGTCAGTGTGAATATCGTCGTGACACATAATGGGCCTCATTTATGAAAACGGTCTATGCGCAAGACCATCCTTGTTGCCCATAACAACCAATCAGAGCTCAACTTTAATTCCTTTTACTGCTCTGGAAAAATGAAAGCTGAGCTCTGATTGGTTGCTATGAGTTCTGACTGGTTGCTATGGGCAACAAACACAGTCTTACCTTAGATAGTTTTCATAACTGAACTTTTAATACTTTGGCACAATAAAAACTTCAAAAATTAATCATTTTTATGTCGCTATTGACTTGTCAGTTCTTGGTCCGAAAGACGCAGTAGGAGCCCTATAATAAACTATAGGGTGCGATCCTGCTGCATCCAACACGCAGCTGCATGTTGGATATGTGTTGGATCCGTTCTCCATGCGTATTTCGGATGCAATAACGGATCCAAAAAACACTGTGTGACTGGCCCCTAAACGTATCCTAGCATTATATAGAGAAAACGCAATTCTGCCATTTCAATAGCATATTAACCTTTGTCATTTGGGTTCTTATGATTGCGGTAACACCATATATGTGGTGTTTTTTTTTTTATTTACTGCTATAAAATAGAACCAAACCCACTAGGGGATTTTACATTGTGATCATTTGATAGCTGATATGTTGCTTTGGTATACACTGGTTTACAGTCGGATTTTTAAGTGGGATTCAGTAATTAGAATCTGCCAGATTCTGACTTTATAACCATCCCCATAGACATTAATAGAAAATCTGAGCTGTAGTCTACACAGATCGGATGTTCTGATATCGGATTTCATAACCCTTAGTTTTGGAAAAAAACTTACAACATGTTCTATAATACATCGGAAAACGGCGAATTATAGTACTGTTCTATCGAATGGGAGCGCCTACAATCTGAAAACCGTGGCAAAAAACCCCGAAAACCGAGTGTAAAATACTGGTTGGACTCTAATTAGAATCTGACCAGTATTTTACCCTCTGTTGTGTAGACGAAGTCTTAGGGCTAGTTCACACGGCTTATTGCCGACGTAATTGCGGGGACGTATTTCGCCCCGCAATTATAGCATGTGCCGTGCAGCGGGGGCGGGGCGGCAGCTCGCCGGCCCCATAGACATGCATTATTCACGGCGCGTACACGGCGTAAATAATGTGCATGTCACTTTCTCCCCGCCCGGCGGATTCGCCAAGCGGTTAGAGGAGACGTCATCCATAGTTCTCTATGAACACTGTGGATTATCGTAATGCCTGGGACTATTTCAGCCGTATTGGAGCGCAAATACGGCTGAAATCAGTCCCAAAATAAGCCGTGTGAACGAGCCCTTAGGGTATGTTCACACAACTGATTTGGACGCTTATTTTTCAGCGTCCAAATCAGCTTCAAATACCATATATACTCGAGTCAGTGTTCGGCGTCCGGGCACTGCGCTGATCTCTTCAGCTGTATGTGCTTCCTCTGGGAGTGCTTACAGCTGAAGATACTATTGCAGAGCAGAGAGCGACGGCTCATCGTTCATGTACCTGTCGTTCATGACCGGTATAGCAAATCACGGTCCATGTCGTCATATACACGTGACCTCTGTGGCCTGTAAGGGTATGTTCGAACGGGCTAATTTTGGCGAAATTACGGTAGAGAACTATGGATTACGCCTCCTCTCCCCTCTCGTACAATACGATCGTATTGTATGCGCAGGGAGAGAAGTGACATGTCAATTACTTGTGGCGAATACGCGCCGTGAGTAATGCATGTCAATGGGGCCGCACCGCGGGAGTACACGCTGATCAGCACGACTCCCAAATCCCCCGGCGTAATTGGTACGCGCCGCAATTACGCTGTGTGAACATAGCCTAAGTGGCTGAAGGTGTCACATGAGCGATTAACGTTCCATGCTTCAGTTGAGATGAATGGATCGGCAGCTGGGAGTGAACAGGAAGTATGAGGTTTATCTGCTATTTTTACTCATACTCCGACAGACAAACGAGCATGATTAGGTCCCGGAACCCACCTTTAAAGTGGTTGTCTCACTACATCGATTCACCTCACCTCTGTCCTGTTTCTTCAGTTTCATTTTTGAATTCAGGGGCAGTTTACTAGCTACTATTGGCCTGCAGTGAGGAGCTGCAGAGGACACCAGGTCTGTAGCTATAGCAACCAGCACTGGCAGCCTATTGGGAGAGATCGAACAAGTCTTTAGCTATAGCGACCTGAGGAGCTGATGCAGCCCATACAGAGGGGAAATCTAGGAATAGGTAGGACACTGTTAATGGACACATATTGCAAAGTGACTTTTTTTTTGCAAGTTCTTTAACATTAAAAGCAATCCTTGTAGTGAGACAACCCCTTTATTTCCGCTGACATAGCTGCATGATGGCTATGACAGTTTTTTGCGGAACAAACTGTGATTTTTATAGTATGATTTAATGAAACAATTAATGTATTAGAAAACCGAAAAAAGGAGATATAAGTGGAAAAAAACACAATTGTACATTTTTTATTTAGGGTGGCGGGAAGGAGGGCGGGAGTGGTTGTGGGAAAGTGTTTTATGGAGTTCATCAAAGACCATGCTATCTTTATTCTGCAGATTGGTGCAAATACAAATTTATATGCAGTATTTATCTTAACATTTTGCTAAGTACTGCAGTATATAGTGATTTCATTAATCCCATTTTACACCCTGGCGGGCATAATTGGAGCACGTTCATGGCGGGCATGGAGATCTTCATTAGGTCGGCAGCTGACATTGCAACCAAACAGCACCCTGCAAACTTGGCACATGCGTCGGCGGGAGGGGGGTGGGTCAGACGGCAAAAGGGGGCACCAAACTCCGATCCCGGCCATCAATGTCAGTGGGTGACAAGTATGTGTTTTTTTTTTTTTTTTTTAAATTATTTTGTCATAGCCTCAAGCAGCATTAACTTAAAAATATTCACCTGGAGAACCCCTTTAAAGGGTAGCTCTAGAGACTTTCAGCACAGGCATTTTACATTCTCTCAACTGTTCTGTAGCAACATCGCACAACACTACTATTCAATAAGAAAGCACTTTTCCTAACAAATCTGAAGTTTGCACTGTTGTTTTTAAAAGCATTTCCAAAAATGAACACGTATCACCTATATAGTTATAGAAAATAAATAACTGATTGCTGGGGGTCCGACGATCACTAAAAAGGCACCCCTCCTCCCCCAGAATCCTCCATTCTTCCTCACTGTGATCAAGTGTTTAAACGGAACAGCGGTCTAGCATGCAAGCCGCCGCTCCAATCAAACTCTATGGGACTGACGAAAATAAAGAAGTGGAGTCCCCAGATATCTTCTTTTGTCCCCAAGACTTAGAATGGAGCATTGGAGTACATGTTGGGCTGTGCAAAAAACCTTCACAAAGTGGGAGCTACACTTTAAAAAACAAACAAGGATGTACCCATTAAACACTTATGAATACATACAGTGCTAAAACTCACAGAAGATGAAGGTGTGGAATGTGAGTGGGAATTTTGTGGAGACCGTATTGAAGGAGGCAGGCCTCTTACAGGACTGGATCCATTCCCAGCTTGATACTGAAAAACATTAAAGTTTGGAACGTTATAGGAATGAATGACTGGTTAATGTGCAATGGATATGGAGCTGGGACTGCAAATTTCCCAACACATTGCGGTATTGCCTTTTCATTGTAGCCAGAAAAAAATCTTACTTACATCAAAATAGTCACTAATCTTGTGACCTCGGTTACCGCTATTCTTTCCTGTGGAGGAGAAAGCAGAATGCATTAGGAACAATTTCAAGAACAGCCCAGATTGGGTGGTGAACTCTTAAATAGATGTTCTATCTACTGATCAATATATATATATATATATATATATATATATATATATATATATATATATATATATATATATATATATATATATATAACACACACACACACACACATACACATACACATATATGATTCAGCTATCATAATTTAGCCCTTGTCAAAGTCCCTCAGATCCTTACGCTTGCCCATTTGTCCTGCTACCGAATTTAAGAACTGACTGTCTACTTGCTGCCAAACATATAATCTTGATGGGCACCATCATTACCAGATAATCCATGTCAATCCCTTCCTGGTTTTAATGTTTTGTTTGATGGGTGTATACACATAGTAATGTTCCAGACAGAGTACCTGGTGCTCGTGTTAAATTGAAAGCCTACGGGCAAAATCCAGCCAACCAGGTCATTGCATTTGGCCTATAATGGCAGGGACACAAAAAGCAGGAATGGACAAGGTTCAGAGGTTGAAGGCTTGGCTCTCCACTTTCCCTGGAGAATGCACGAAGCATCTGGCAGAGCCACCAACACAGGCTGCGGCCACCATCTTGGTTTCAGAGGTCTGGCTTGCACCTTCACATTGCTCTGTTTCAGTCTCCGTGCTAGAGCGGTGGAAGGAGCTTACTACTATTCAATCTTAAAGGACGTCTTTGGCATTTCTTGTGGAACTATTTGACCTAAGTGATTAGCAACCCCCAAAAAAGAAACCACAGAAAGCCTGCTGGCACACTTCCATTTGGTGCATGAAGAGTCTCAGGTTATTTACCTTAAAGGGGTTGTATCATTTCATTAAATGGTCTTTAGAATAAGGGGACAGTGAAAACAAGTAATTTTGCAATTGGATGTCATTTGCAAAGCTGTCTTGTTTTCACGGTCTCCCTTATCTTCGTTTTGTGTAAACACTGTTCCCCAGTGTCGGGTCGGATTCCTCCTCCTTTCATTTCATTGGCTGCCGGCTCTACTAATTTACATTCTGTCTGGCCCCCGGTCATATTCTCGGGAGCACGCATTCCTGCCTTTCTCACTCAGAATAAGAGGCCGGCAACAATTTCACTCTGCACAGCAAGCAGAAGCACAGTGATACTACAGCTGCTTCTACAATCGGAAAACAGCAGAATTGTGCCTCGGTGCCTAATGCTCCTGCGGGTAAACATTCTGTGCTGCTCTGGATGAGTTAATAGAAGACTGGATTCAACTGTAACAAACCCCCAGCTGTGAAAGGAGAAGAGATTAGTGCTCTGAGTTCATAGAAGACTGTCTAGACTGAATGCAGGCCTGTGGTATGTAAACAGCTCTTCCAAAATAAGACTGCATAGGGAGGGGACCGAAACAGTGACCTGTGGACGCAGACAGCGGGGGGGGGGGGAGACCACACTGCCGAGGGAGCTGGCAGGAACCGGGAAGGGGGGGTGATGCCATCCCTCTTCCGTTAAGAAACACCCAGCTGGGAGGGGAAGAAACCCCCGTGGATTTCAGGAACTGAGAAAATCAAGCTACAAGAAGCGATACAACCCCTTTAAGGAGTAGTTACATTTATACAGTTACCAACTGCCCTACAAGGGCAACCATAATGATGTTGTGGTACACTGCAAAATTTAATTTGACACCCCTGACCCAGAGGAACCCCCATAGAAATAGCATACGCACTGTATACAGGTAATGTCCTATTTGGAGTTTATCTCACCACCCCAATACTGTAAGGCAGAAGCCCTTCTAACCATGGCCGTTCCACATTGCACCTTTTTTAATATTCACAGAAGGGTCAGTGCATTCTTGCTGTACACATGGAACTAAAACCTGCTGCTAAGCTAGAATACAAAAGATACTCTGTGCTGGTCACAGGGATCTGGGACAAAGATGCCAGTAGCTACTGGATGATTAGACAGAATATCACCTACATCATGTCATTGTGATCAGACAAGACCAAAAATGCTGCAGGCAGCTGAATTAAATAATGAGCCCAGTCCTGAGGAGAGTTTGTACGATAAATTGGATCGACATCTATTTTTAATTCAGTTAAATGGCGTCCAAACCAGAAAGGCTCAAAACCCATATTCTACCCTTCATCTCCGTATTAACTCGTCAAATTAATTTGAAAGTGAACTAAACACATTTAATGTCTCATCTGAAGGCGGTGAATTACCTTCTCCGTGGGTGGGCACCTCAACTCAGTTACACAGCATAAGAGAGATGCAAATAATGTAGGGGATTACCTCTGGTTTAGAGGCATTCTACATAAATTATCAGGTAATTGCAGAATAATGATTAATGGAATCGCTAACGTTAAGCAGCTGGAGTCATCATACAACACAGCAGGGCAGCGACAGGAAATTTGGCGTGTATAGCAACCAATCAGCAAGCTAAAGACTGTCCTAGGAACCCATAGTCGATGTTCCCCTAATAGTCTATTGACTTAGTGCAACCTACTATATAGTGCCTAAATAAACTGGAGAGATACCCCCTGCTGCAGGTATGGAAATGGATGCTGAAAGGGGTAACGCACACGGTTCACACAGTGAAAGTGATTTTCATGTGCAAAAATCCAAATCAATTCCGACTATAATCTGCCTCAGATTCCTTTTATTGAGAAAAAAATTACATGCATGCATCAAATTTCAGACACTAAGAAGATGTGCATGCTATTTATTGAGATGTTTCTTCCCACTGAAAATCAATGAGAGGTCGAAAATCAATTTTGCATCAAAAAGTGTTGCAAATCTACACTGAAAAATGAAAACCGCATGAAAAAGCTACAAATCAATTAAGAAAAAGATTTTTTTTAAATTTTATTTATTTATTTTTTTTTAACTCCGAGATGGATTTTAATCCACTGTTTGAACACACCCTAAGGGCTTGTTCACACGGCGTTTTTGTGATCCGTTTTACGGATCCGTTTTACGGATCTAACAATTGTCAGTGTGATTAACATTGAGTTCAATGGCAAAAGCGCATCGCTGTTCCCACGGGAGATCGGCGATGCGCTTTTGAGGGCTCTCCTGCGCTGCGCTTTTCGCATCCGCTTTAAGAATTGACATGTCAATTCTTATTGCGGTTTACGCAAGTGAAAGCCCATAGGAGATAATGGAGTCCGCTTTTGGCACTTGTCCAAAAGCGCTCCACACTCCGGGCACGTATCAGCTGCGCTTTGCATCCTGAAAGCGGATGCGAAAAGCGCACTGGGAGGCTGGACGGGGATCGCTGGAGAGGTGTGCGGCGGCAGAGGGAGCGCAGGTGAGCAGCGGGAGCGCAGGTGAGCAGCGGGCGCGCAGGTGAGCAGCGGGAGCGCAGGTGAGCAGCGGGAGCGCAGGTGAGCAGCGGGCGCGCATGTGAGCAGCGGGCGCGCAGGTGAGCAGCGGGTGCGCAGGTGAGCAGCGGGAGCGCAGGTGAGCTGCGGCAGCGGGAGCGCAGGTGAGCGCAGGTGAGCGGCGGCAGCGGGAGCGGAGGTGAGCGGCGGGAGCGGAGGTGAGCGGCGGCAGCGGGAGCGCAGGTGAGCGGCGGGAGCGGAGGTGAGCGGCGGCAGCGGGAGCGGAGGTGAGCGGCGGGAGCGGAGGTGAGCGGCGGCAGCGGGAGCGCAGGGGGCGCGGAGGTGAGCGGTGATAGGGGAGGTGCGGGAGATTTGACACTGTGGAGGTGCGGGAGGAGCCGGGGCTCCTTTGATGAATGGAGGAGCCGGGGCTCCTTTGATGAATGGAGGAGCCGGGGCTCCTTTGATGAATGGAGGAGCCGGGGCTCCTTTGATGAATGGAGGAGCCGGGGCTCCTATGATGAATGGAGGAGCTGGGGCTCCTTTGATGAATGGAGGAGCCGGGGCTCCTTTGATGAATGGAGGAGCCGGAGCTCCTTTGATGAATGGAGGAGCCGGAGCTCCTTTGATGAATGGAGGAGCCGGAGCTCCTTTGATGAATGGAGGAGCCGGAGCTCCTTTGATGAATGGAGGAGCCGGAGCTCCTTTGATGAATGGAGGAGCCGGGGCTCCTTTGATGAATGGAGGAGCCAGAGCTCCTTTGATGAACGCAGGAGCCGGGGCTCCTTTGATGAATGGAGGAGCCGGGGCTCCTTTGATGAATGGAGGAGCCGGGGCTCCTTTGATGCCTGGAGGAGCCGGCGCGCCTTTGATGACTGGAGGAGCCGGGGCTCCTTTGATGACTGGAGGAGCCGGTGCTCCTTTGATGAATGGAGGAGCCGGGGCTCCTTTGATGAATGGAGGTGTCGGGGCTCCTTTGATATGAGAGAGAGAGATTGATTGATTCTGAAAACGCATCCGGAAAGCGGATGCGTAAAACGCAAGTGAAAAAGCATTGAAAACGGATCCAAATAAAGTAACAACTGCTGCGTTTTACGGATCCGCTTTCCGGATGCGTTTTTCAACTGTCAAAAACGGATCCGTAAAAAGGATCCAAAACGCCGTGTGAACAAGCCCTAATACAACGGTCCTACTGTATATTGTAAGCATATGAGGGCAGGGTACTCTCTCCCTCTGTGCCTGTTGTAAGACATTCATCGTCATCATTGTACTTGTTGGACATTTTTTTTGTATGTAACCCCCCCCTTGAATGTACAGCGCCATGGAATCAATTGCGCTTTAAAATAAATAATAATGCACTTATACTGTACATTGTTGTGCTCAAATAACATAAACTGAACATATCTATAAGGTCCTGTAGACCTAAAAGATGCCATACTGGTTTTCATCTGTACAGGAAAACGCAGCCTGCTGTAAATAGTGCATCAGGCTGTATATATTTTATACCATATGGCAACCCCTGCAAGACGTAGACCGTTGTATGAAATACAGCGACATACAGTACCCGCAAAAGCAGTATGAACATGGCCTATCATGGACCTTCTGTATCTTACCATCTGAATTAATGGGTTTTCCCATTCAAGGATGGGCAATACACTGATCACTGGGCATCCCAATCACTGCATGGACCCCTGGAACCAAAACAGAGTCCCCAATTCTCCTGAAAGTAGCCACGCGCTGTACTCGACTCTCTTTATCAGTCTAATAGATTTCAACTGAGCAGCAGGGCACATGTCTAACCACTGCTCTATTCACTCTCTGCGCTAACATAGTACGTGAGAACAGGAGACTTGGGGGCCCCCATTTTAGTGATCGGTGGGACCCCAGCAATCAGATAGCTATGATCAATGCTTTTCATAGGTGATAAATGTCCACCATGGGAAAACACCTTTTAGGATATGTTCAAATAAGGATTTTCACGAGAAAAAAAAACCAAAACATAAAAAGCGCCTCCTAGTGTTTGACTTTTTCAATGTTTCTTTCATGAATAATTTCTTTCAACAAGTTGTGCACTCACCTTTTTAGGTTGTGCACTCTCCACTAACGGGTTTCTCACGTCGGCTTTTGCTGATTAACAAGTCGCTGCCGGTTCTCACGCCCAAAACAACATAATGTGGATCATTTTCAATAGATAAAGGTGGAATTTAATGTCGAATCCTCAACATAGACTTCTGGCTATGGCTACGACAGATATAGGACTAAGCGCAGGCTTTTTTTTTTCAAATCCAAGACAATACTTTTAATGCTTAAAACTTCCGAAAAAAGCTTGAGAACAGTGAACCTGAGGAAGAGTTTTTTTTAAATAACACGAAACGCTTTGTTTGGAAGTTTAACGCATTAAAAGTATTGTACTGTATTGGAAAAAAAGTCCTACATCCACCGTACTCTGTGTTATTGGCCATAACCAGACGTCTATGTTGAGGATTCGACATTGAATTCCACCTTTTTCAAATCAAGATTTTGCTGCATATTTTGTTGTGAATAATTTGCAGATTTATTGCGGATTTCACTGTAGATTTTTCTACATTGATGTCACTGGGAAAAGGCTAAATCATCAGGTTTTGCCTTCTTCAACTGAAGTCAATGTAGAAAAATCTTCAGTAAAATCTGTGGTAAATCTTCCTGCGTAGTGTACTCTAAGGGCGACATGTATGAATTTTGCCGCTTAAACGCCAATTTTCATGCGCATTATATTAGTGTAGAATGCGCCTGATTTATGAACCTGCTCTACTGTGGGTCACAAATCAGACGCATTCTAGCGCTAAGACGACATTTTGAAAGTGGTTTACCTGTTCCAGCAGTAATGCGCCTAGAAATGCCGTAGGGAAGCTATAAATCTATAGCTTTGTACGGTTCTAGTGCCCCCGCCTCCCGCACCCCCCGAAATCAGGCGCATTACAAAGTGGAGCGGGCGCTCTATAATGTGCCTGATACTGGCATATGGGCAATTTTAAAATATAGTGAAGGGGCCCCGTTCATACATGTCACCCAAAGTATCCATAGCGGTGTGAAAGCGAAGTTCTGTAAATATACCCTTTGACCTGACAGAGACCAGAAGTAAGATACTTTGGCCTCCATCTTCATGGTTGTCCTCATGGTTTGCTGGGTGGAATAGAACAGAAAGCTGCACTAATCCATTGTGCTGGATACAATAAAAAATTGCATACTGTGCGGTATATGTTTTATTCCTTTTACCAGGGTACCCTCCATATGATGGATACCAACGAGCATAGGTATACATCAGAGCTATAGGTTAGGGACAAACCTGATAAACTGCTCCAACAGGCACGGAGACAGTGCAAAAAGAGACTCAACCAAGCTCAGCACTGTACATCTGGTTGTGGTTGTGAATGACTACCCATATTTTTATGGCATTCAATGAATAAACCATCTACAGTACCGTCCATTTCTCACTGTGGAAACAACTCAAACTCTCATTGTTGCTCTTATTCATTCTAGTCTCGACTCCTGAAACCCTCCCTACTTGTTGGTCTTCCTCTTCTGTAAACTACTCCCCTCTCCAATCTGTCCTGAATGCAGCAGCCAGGCTTGTCTTTTCTTCCAGCCGCTACGATGCCTCTCCCCTGTGTCAGTCACTGCACTGGCTGCCTATTCAGTACAGAATACAATATAAACTCATCACTCTCACACAGAAGGCTCTCCACAGTGCTGCAGCCCCATGCATCTCCTCCCTCATCTCTGTCTACCATCCTACCCGCTCTCTCTGCTCTGCTACTGATCTAAGACTGCACACCTCACTCATTCCGAACCTCCCATGCCCGTCTCCAAGATTTTGAAATGTATTGAAACCAGTTCTCTGGAACAATGTTCCCCCATGTGATCAGGCACACTCACAACCCTCACAGTTTTAAGTGCGCTCTGAAAAACTCATCTTCTTAAAACAAGCCTATCAAGATCCCTAATTGTCAACCCCCCAAATTCTGTCACAGATTCCGGTTCACTTCCTGCACTTTGGCACCACAGGCACTTATTGTATATAGATTGTATGGTTGGGATGGCGGGTTTTCATCCACTTTTTTATATATACTACCAAAATTTTTATGTAAAAAGGGCTGGTCCCATTGTAAACCAAGCATTTGTCACCCTTTGTTTCACCCATACCCCCTAATAGATTGTAAGCTCTTGCGAGCAGGGCCCCACACCTCGTGTCTCAATTGTCAGTAGCTTTTTTAAATGTAATGTCTGGTTTGTCTGTGCTTATTCCCTCTATATTGTAAAGTGCTGCGGAATATGTTGGCGCTATATAAATAAAGATTATTATTACAGTATCTACGCTGAGGATTTGGAGCTTTGTTTCACAACAGCAGAGCTCCACACAATATAAAGATATAGTGAGAAATCATCAGAGAGTGTTAGCTCCAATAACCACATGGTGTTATATAGTGGACATTCATCTTAAGATAAAATTCACAGCAAACAGCCTACATTAGGAGAGTACATTAGACGGAATATCTTGTATTATATCAATTTCATCCCTTTCAATACACAGATGAAATACTGCGATCACCTTGACTGCTTTCATTCTGACTCTCAGCTTTCCGCTTCCTCCCTCTTGAAGAATCTGGCTGTTTCTTCTCTGGAGTCTGAAACACATGACCAAGTAAAGAGTAATTATAATTAATGCAAATAAATTGAAGACTTACCATATTATAGTGTATTTTTTTTTCTTCAATATCACCAGGAGAGGCTGCCGTTAGGTTAGACCAGAGTTCACAACATTTTCTGGTCCAAGCGCCACATTGTCATGTTATACCTCTCCCAGGGGCCAAAGTAAATCTTAGGCAGGTTTTCCCCAACTTTATGGCACTTCAATGGTAAATACCTAAAATAGCCGAGAGGGCTTGATTCCACTTTAGGGACTGCCAGAGATAAGAATAGGGGTCCCCTGCTCGATGCTCCAGAAAGAGGAGATGAGGAGCCTATTTCCATTGTATTTTTGGGGGTCACAGAAGTGTTTTTTTTTCACATCTATAACTAAGAGAACAGCACACATATATGGCCTCCTCTGCAACGCATCTTCTCCTCTCTGAATACTCGAACCTATCAGATATTTTTATGGTAGATTTTGTGGATCTGCCCTGAGTCTGTCAGAACGAAATACTTCCTTGAAGGAAAATAAAAATTGAGGCAATCCAGAAACAGTTTTTACTGGATTGCTCTTTTAGGTTGCTTAAAATGGTATATATAGCCTGATAGTGCCAGCCACATAGCGCCCACCACAACACTGCCAGCCACACAGTGCCCACCACAACAGTGCCAGCCACATAGCGCCCACCACAACAGTGCCAGCCATACAGTGCCCACCACAACAGTGCCAGCCACATAGCGCCCACCACAACAGTGCCAGCCACATAGCGCCCACCACAACAGTGCCAGCCATACAGCGCCCACCACAACAGTGCCAGTCATACAGTGCTCACCACAACAGTGCCATCCATACAGTGCTCACCATAACAGTGCCAGTCATACAGTGCTCACCACAACAGTGCCATCCATACAGTGCCCACCAAAACAGTCCCAGCCATACAGTGCTCACCATAACAGTGCCAGTCATACAGTGCTCACCACAACAGTGCCAGTCATACAGTGCCCATCATCACAACACTGCCAGCCACACAGTGCCCAACACTACAGGGCAATCAGTGAAATGCAGTTGTCAAAAGATGAATATTCCTTTCTGAAATCTGAGGAGACATATCACAAGGCATTATGGGAAAGGAGCTGAAAAGCTCGAGCTCTCTATTGGATGTAACAAAGCCTCAATTTGCTTCCGACTCACTGAGTCTTTAGAAAGCAAAAGGGGTATTAGTCAAGCCAGTGTCACTCATCTACAGACAGCTGTTTCGGGGTTTTGCCCTCATCAGTACAGAGCAGAGCTATACTGGCTGGCTGGATGGGAGGAACTGAGTGGCTCAGAAAGGGGAACATTTCCCCTTGGGGAGAGCACCATAGAGGTGTGTGGAGACTTTAAATTACCTTTTTGCACTCCACTAGGCATCTGTATATCACAAGGCCCTCTATAAGGAGGTAGACAAAGCATGCGTGTGTCCTGTTGTCTGGGGGCCACATGTTGTGGCACCCCTGGATTTGACAGTCCTATGTCCAATGGTCTCTCTAAATTTAAATTGTACATAATATAATGGATGATATCCTAAGACCTCCCAATCTCACCGGATATCACATGGTTGCTCAATGATACAGGTTGCAGACCTGCTTTAGTGTCTAGTTATTAGGGGTTATGTTTATTCTTGCTATCATTGATTTATTTCTGGATCATTTACTCCGTAATGAATAAGTGATGTCCTTGTTTTTACATCTTAAATAAAAATCGTCATAGACTGGCCCCATAGATCGTAATTACTCCCCGCGTGTCGTATTGTACGCCTGGGGAGTGGAGACGTAATCCATAGTTCTCTATGAGAGCTGTGGATTACCGCAATGACTGGGGTGCATTCCGCTCGTATTTGAGCGCAGTACGCCAGGAAATACGCGGCAAAATGCTCCTCAATTTAAGCCGTGTGAGCATAGCCTTACGGTGCCTCGTAATTTCCCAATTTCATTTTTCCCTTTTTACCCATTTTAAAATGCAAAAGTAAAAAAAAAAATGGCTGAATACCGTAAACTGCCATAGTACGGGGATGTTCACACGGCACTTTCTGGATCTGTGTTTTGGACCCAAACACCCGTCTAACAATGTGAGTTGTTTACTTAGCTCCATTTAAAAGCGCTGGGGTTTCAGGAGTGATCGCCGACCGCGTTTTAATCGACTTTGGGATCATTTAAAGAAATGACATCCCGTTTTTGACCCGTTTTGCGCGCAGCGCCGTTTTAAAACTATAGGGAAGTTTCTGGCTTAAAAAAAACCATAAAAACAGGGCAGCAAATTGGGTAGTTTTTGGGACCGCTTTAACAGCGCTTTTCAACCCTTAAAGGGGGTTGTTCACTACTTTACCCATCTTTTTTCGGGTTTCATTTTGAATTCAGGGGCGTTTTTATTTGTTCCACTAGGCTGCGTAGAAGCCAGGTCTGTAGCTATAGCCCCAGTGCGGGGCCTATGGGAGAATAAAAAGGTTTAGTATAGCGACCTGGGGAGCTGATGCAGCCCATACAAGGGGGTATCTAGGAATCAGTAGGACCGTTAATGGCATATTTTAAAGTGATTTGTTTTTGCAAGATTTTTAAAAACATAAAAAAACCCTTTAGCGAGAAACCCCTTTAAGCTAAAGTATGAAACAAGGAGCTGAAAAAGCATGCAAAAAAAAAACAAGTACCAAGGAAATTTTCTTATTTAGACCATTTTTTTTTTTGAAAAAAAAACAGATTACAAAACCCTTTATTGCATTAACCCTTATTGTATTACCAACTGAGCTTTATATAGGTCTGTTTTACACAGTCATAGCCTACATTTTGTGGCCATGTAAATCAGCCCAATACTTTATATGTTGGAATTATTTGATGACAACAGGTGACAGAAAAAAGGGCTTTGCCTTTTTATATGGGTATCCTATGATTAGAAAGGACTGGCTCCTTAAACCGCCCACTCCTTCTGAAACCTGATGCGTGAATGGCAGCCGTCACCGACTCTGGTGAAATGTGATTAGAATCTATAAATACTCAGAATAAATCATTGAAATGACATAATTGTGTTACCAACATTCTTCTAATTCCAGGAAAAGGAAGACGAACAAATGCTACGTATAACACATGTGTGCGTCAGGGAACGCGGGACACATACCTCCGACTCCTTGTCGCTTAAAGATCCCCGGTTGAAGCTGGGTTGGGGCTTCATTTTGCGAGCCTGTTGAGAACACAGGTAGGACAAAACAAACAGCGTCAGCAAGGTACACACGGTTATATAAAAAGGGGCAGTGTCCCTCATGCAGGAAGAAAGTAAGGCCACAAACGGCCCAAAAACAGCTTAAAAAGGGAACTGTCGCCAATTTTTTTTTTTAAATTTTAAATTAAATCAAGCCCCCTCCATATTCTTTTCCCCCAGTTTTTTTATTTTCCTGATTGTAGATTTCTCTATTCGGCCTCTATATGATTGTGGGGAAGACATTCTTTCTTGCACTGCTTTAACAGCATCAGAGAATACTTTACAGCACTTCATGCCATAGGATTCTTAAGACTGTTTCTGCCCCATAGACTTGTATAGGAGAGTTTTCACTGTGCAGGGAGGGGAGAGGGGGAGCTGTGACATCTCCTCTTGTGACTGGTGGATTCTGTGTTATCTGTACACAATGGTGTCTCCTTTCCGTGTGACCCTGCTTTTACGGATAATGAGCACACTGCTGAAAAGTGTCAGACGATTACTCGGTCTAGTGGCCAAAGTAAAAACTGCAGTAATTAATAATTATTAAAAAAAAAAACCTTAAAGTTATATGGAAAATGAAAAAAAAAAAAAAACCCAAAATTCCTAAAAAGTGTGTTTAACATAAAAAAGTGAGTTAGGCTATGTTCACACGGCTTAACTACGGGACGTAATTATGCCCCACAATTACGCCGTGTGGACGGGGGCGGGGGAGTGAACAGGGAGCCAGCACCTCGCCGGCCCATTGACTTGCATTACCAGCGGCGTATATACGCCACTGGTAATTCACATGTCAATTATCTCCCCGCCCGGCGGATTCGCCGAGCAGGGAGAGGAGACGTAATCCATAGTTCTCTATAAGAACTGTGGATTACCGTAATGAATGGGCCGTTTTCAGCCCGTAATTTGCGCACTTCGGCGCGTAATTACGGACCGAAATACGGCCCATTTTAAGCCGTGTGAACATGGCCTTAAACAATAAGTCATTTTTTGATCACACATTCCCTTTAATACGGTCATCTCGTTTGGTCGGAATAACTCAGGACATGAAATTCACATATAGAAAAACTAAAGCAAATAATGGATTTCACCTACCAAAAATTCAAAGGTTCCTGAAGAGAAACATTACCAAAATTTGTTGAATGGAAGCTAGGCCTTGTTCCAAGACCGGGTAAGGGAATGTTTACTCTGGTTGGAAATGCTGCAGATTTTCCTTGTGGATTTGCAGATGGAAGATCCACACAGTTTACACTATACTGCAAGTGGATGAGATTTCCAAAGCTGCGATGAGGATTGTAAATTGTGCAATGATTTTTTGCACATTCCTCTATTAAAGAGGTTTTGCCAAGAAGTAAAATTGACGTTCGAAGTTTGTAAATGAAATAAAACATTTTCACCATTCACTATTATTCAAAATCGACCGTTTTTGTTTTTAAACGCCCTTTATGATCCATTTTTTAAGCCGTCTCCAGGGGGTACGACCAAGGCTGAGAGCTACTCAGTCCCCGGGGCGAGATGCCTCAAACATCACCTCTCCTCCAGCACTACTGATGTTCAAACCCCCCGGTGCGTCATTCTACTCCCTTTCCCCTGTACTCCTTTGTAATTAGCTAAGGCCCGGTTTTTACACGGCTTATTTCGCCCGCGATTTTTTCCCACGGGTTGACGATCGTCAATCCCGGCAAATCCTCCGAAAAAAGTCCCAGCCTAATTTTTTTTGATTTTTAAAAAAAATACGGCCGTCGTTCCCACACCCTTTTTTCCGTTCCGGATTGCCGCCGCGGATTGACGACCAACCGGACGGAAAAACAATTCACAAAGTCAATTAATTTCCGGACGATTCACCACCACAATGATTGTATGTTAGAATCCTCGGGAAATCAGTTACAATACGTCGGGCCACACATTAGTGCACTGTATTGCAACTGATTTCAACTGTTCCTCAGAACGATTTCAACATCCGGAAATCGCATGTAAATACGTTCTGAAATAAGCCGTGTGAACGAGGCCAAACAGTGCAAATAAATAAAAAAGAAACCTCAATCAGGTCTGTGCATTGATAAAGAGAGAAAAAAAATCCACAGGTTTGATTCCTGCAGGGATTTGAACAGAGGACCCTTGTGCCTGGAGGCAAATGTTTTACCTCTGAGCTACAGTGTAGCTACTTACAGTTCTATACATAAACAGACCTTTCTCTGACTACAGAGAGTAAAGGCCTGGTGATGTCATCCTGCTGGGTCACATGATATGCAATTCAAACAAATCACACACGCCCCCTTCTAAGCCCACAGAGCTGAAGAGTTGGATGCAGGAGGTATGAAATGAGATTGTGGCAAAACCCCTTTAAAGCGGTTCTCTCACCACACCGTTTCAGAGCCAAAAAGCAGCTTTCATTCATGCAGCCCGTCTCCTCCTGGTTAAGCTGTACCTGGTTATATGGCAATGATTAGCATATCAGCTCCGTATTGAAAGGTCTGTTAATCATTCTAAGGCCAGGTCTACACGTCAAGGGTTTTGGTCAGATTTTTAAGTGGATTCAGTATTTAGAATCTATAAAAATCCGAAAAACAGTCCCCATAGACCGCAACAGGAAATCCGAGCTGTAGTCTATACAGCTCGGATTTTCTACTGTCGGATTTCAAAACTGCCGGTTTATTGAACGTGTTCTATAATCCACCATATTACAGTTCAATGTATTAGGGACAACTGAAATCCAAAATCCGAAAGCAAAAGCCGCGACAAAAACTGCGGGACAGAAATGTTAAAATGCTATCGGATTTCCGTTAGCATTTTAACATTGCCGTGTAGACACAGACTAACATGAGAGCAGGAGATGTTTATCTAAAGTCCTGAGAAGCTTCACAACTAACGTAAACAGTAATAATTAGGGGCCGTTCACCCGGCGTGTCCTCATAAAGGACGAAATCAACAAATAAGTGTTTTGTTGTCTGATCACTGGGCAGTGATCAAGAACGAATGTCTGTATGAACAATTGTTCGGGGGATCATCACGCAATTTAAAAGTTTATGGAAACCTGGGTTGATACTGGATACTTAGATAAATCTACTATGTAGGAACGACATAGAATTTTTTGTTAGCTCTACCGATTTATTTTACCTATACAGGCAGTCCCCGGGTTACAAACGAGATAGGGACGGAAGGTTTGTTCTTAAGTTGAATTTATATGTAAGTTGGATCAGGTATATTTATAAAATGTAACTTCAGCACAAAAGGTGTTTTCTTTTTCCATTTTGTATAGTGCAGGGAAGGGTTTTTACATTTATTTTGCTGTCTGTGCACCTGTAAAGATTTCCCCTCATGTGGCATGCTGGAGCTTGTCGTTCCACAGCAACTATCTGCTGTGGAACATGGAACTACAAGTGCCAGCATGCCCCATAAGTCTCCGTCTGTAACTAGGGGACAGATGTAAGTCGGAGACTACCTGTAAAGCTAAAGCCACAGATCAAAAAGTGAAAACAAAGCTGCATGTATAATCCTGCAGATGTCACTCAGTGGTTAAAAAATAAAATAAAATTCAGTAGCACTACAAAGAGCCTCTGTTGCCCCAGCCTTCGAGTACGGCCATATGTAAATTGCTGGTGGGATTCTGTTTAAGAGACCGGCCGGCATTTTATCCTCTTTTGAATGATTATTGGAGACTGTTTTGTCCGTGGAGTCAGCCTTCCCCTTTAAACATTGAATAGCACACCTTCCCCCCGTAAACTGGGCCGTAGAGTATGCATGCTCCAAGTTTTTCGGGAACCCCAGCAGTGTGAAAATCTGGCTAGATGTAGATCCAATTAGTATAGAATACTGGACAGATTTTCTAGTAAAGTCCACATGGATGATTGACAGTCGGATTACAAATTCGAAAACCGATACCGCGTGGATGTACCCTTAAAATGACCTATATAAAAAAAAAGTCTTCATCTGGAGGACCCAGGCTGCCTGTTAATTACAGATGGCCTACTGACAAGTGTAGTATCTCATTTAACCTGTGGAGGCACTGCTGCCAAACTGAATACTTAGATCTCCAGCTGTTATCTGTGGAAAAACTAAGCAATAAGCAGCAAGAGGAGGACATGCACTTATGCAAAGTAGCATTAAAACAAACTGGTGCAATCATGTGTGAATACTTGATTTTTAAGCAGGGACGTGGAGTCGGAGGCTATTTTGCAGGAGTCGGAGTGGTCATAAAATGGACCGACTCCGACTCTCAAAATATATAATAAGTTGGTCCAGTTAGTTCGATGCAGTGCAAAGAGCAAGAGGAATTGGGTCCGGCCAGTGCTACTGCTCCCATATCTTCAGCCTCATCACATGAGGAGTGTAATTGATGACATGGAGCAGGCAAAGCGCTGCCACAGGGGAAAATATCCCGCTCCCATGGCAAACAGATTTCAGTAAAATTTTTCACCTGTTTTCAAAGTAGAAGATCAACCATTCATCAAAACTGACTGTGGCGGAGGCAATTCCTTTATACCCTGACATTGTTAGAGATGTTGCCCCTGTGGACACCACTTTACCCCCAACCCAAGTTAGTGTAGAGAGGCTGTTCCCTAGCCTGGAAATAATGAGATCAGATGTGAGGTCATGTATGCAAGATCTGTTGGAGGCAATACTATTTCTCAGAATAAATTCAGAGACTCCACAAATGTTCCTGCAGTGTTTTGCATATTTACATTTTTTTTGTGTCCTAAAGTCATGTCCAAAAAATATATTTTAACACTGACAAGCAAAATGGTAACAATGGTTTGAACTTGTGACTTTCAGGCTCCATATCTCTCCATCCACTACAGCTTTGTACATGAGGCTACTGTAATTTTATATACAGTCATCTTACATCTTATACATACATTTTTACAAGTATTTAGCATCTGCTTAGTGCTGCAGATTCTTTCCTGTAACTGCATGGTTACTGTTTTGCCTTAAAATCAAACTGTTAATTTTTATTATTTTGTTAGTATTTGGGAAATCCACCTTTGGCTTTCAATACTGCCTGAATCCTTCTGGGCTCTGGATCAGGTTCAAGCAGGTCTTGAACAAAATCTGATCCCAGGTCTCTTCTACACATTCCCAATATTGGTGCAGACTGGACTTGGATACAAATACAGCTTTTTCTTCAACTCCACCCAGAAGTGTTCAAAAGTCAAAACATTGTTACCCTTTAGCTTGTCAGTGTCTGTTCTACCTAAATAGCTTGATTAATTGTATCATAATGTGATAAACAGCAGCCTGATGTTACCACTTTACTACAGTAAAGTTATCACTTAAACATGCGCAGTGTATGAGGGAGTCGGAGGTTTGGGAAATTGAGGAGTTGGGGCTTTGGCTTGTCGACTCCACAGCCCTGTTTTTAAGTCCCCAAAGAAATGTCTGATAGCCAAGTGCAACAAAGTCCTTCCCCTTTAAGAACTGGTGTAGCTTGCCATTTCACAAGGAAACCACACATACTCCCAGACCGCTAATAGGCTCCTCTCCCCGGCCGTACTCATAGGAATCGTCACTTAACAATTGCTTCTGTTTTGTGTTCATTACAACATGAAACCTCTACTGACACCTAAAACCTGGCAACATCCCCGGTTTACAATTCACAAAGAAGGATGCGACGAGTCTTCCAGCAGCACTGGTTACTAATGAGACAACAGATTGTTCCAGGTCAACCATCTTGTGGTTTTACGTGCCTTCGCTCTCAGTTGCACTGAATACATCCTAAATTAATTAGAGAACATTGAAGGATTAATGACGTATGGCTGGACGAGGCATGGAAGGGTTAACGGAAGTCATGACCTAGAGCTATTCAAGAAACTTGTGCTCAGAGTGTTAAACTAAAGTGAAACACTTGTGACTCTCCCTGCCGCATGATATAAATTACCATGAAAGTGTAACAAAGGATCAGAAGACAGCGCTCTCACCCACACGGACTGAGAAATGGAGATGACCAGTTGGCGCCTTCGTTTATACTCGGATTTACTACACATGACCTGAAGAAGATCGCTGGGGGACTAGCCTCCAAGAAACCCAGCGAGCATCTCTTGATCACTCATGGTCGAAAAAATAACATGAAAAAAGTAATGGTACCCAATAAGAAATAACATCGGTAAATACAATTAAAAAAAAATTTCACAGATTCAAGGATATATTACATATAAAAAATATGTGTGTGCATATATGTGTCTATATAAATACTTTTATTGTGGACTCTGGTAACTGTTGGATACAAACCCTGATTGTACACATGGTGGGCAACTCTGTTGGCAATATTTTTGGATTTGCTGCTTTCCTTGGTTGGAAATAATTCATGAAAATATGACAAGTAAAAATGGATTCATAGGTGACCATACACATTAGCTCAAAGAGGGCTGACTGCTATTATGGCAATAGGGCTATAAATATTTTAGTCTATAATTGCTGCACATGATCAATGCCAACAGGGCTATACACCAAGGCATGTTTAAGTGATAACTTCACTGTAGTAAAATGGTAACATCGGGCTTTTTATCACTTTATGATACAATAATCAAGCTATTTAAGTAGAACATAAAATAAAATATATTTATTGGATACAAATTTAGAACACAAAAAAGTTTAATACTATTTAAATATGCAATATCCTTCATAGATTACCTCAAATCTGATCTCATTATTTCCAGGCTAGAGAACGGCCTCTCTACACTAACTTTGAGAGCAAGTAAAAAATGTTGCTGAAATCTGGTCAGTCTCTTTGTATGGGAGCGGAATAATTTCCCCTGCGGCAACGCTTTGCCTGCTCCATGTCACCCAAATACTTTTCAAAATTAAACTCCTCATCTGATGAGGCTGAAGATATGGGAGCTGCAGCCCTGGCAAGACCCAATTCCTCTAGCTCTTGGCACTGCATTGAACTGTACCAATTATATATTTTGGAAGTCAGTCAATGTTATAACGACTCCAACTCCACCAAAATGGACTCCACAGCTACCAGGGCTATACATATTTTAGTACAAATTGACCACACATGATTAATGTCACCAGAGCTATACTTATTTTAGTCCATATTGACCACAAATGATCAATGCCACTGGGGCTATGAATATTTTAGTCCATATTGGCCACACATGATTAATGCCACTAGGGCTATCCTTATTTTAGTCCATATTGGCCACACATGATTAATGCCACTGGGGCTATGAATATTTTAGTCCATAGAAGTCATACAAGATCAATGCTACTAGGGCTATATACGTTTGAGCCCATAATGGCTACGCATGATCAATTCCACTGGGCCGTGGGTGAACAATAATGGTGAACAATTCCATTACAGAACGTTGGTTCGTGTAATGGCAGAACTGTAACTGTAACATACAAGTCAAGGAGCAAATCATCAGACAAAAATTTTGAACATAGCTAAATTCTTACTAAACAATAACAACCTGTGATCAGTCGGCTAAAAACCATTTGTTGTTAGATTTCACTCAATTTATTTTTGTTTGGTCCCTTTTCATAAACTTTAGACTAATGTATATGGGCACCTTTAGAACTTTCAGTTGCTTGGGTCCTGTTTGGAAGAGTGGAAGACAAGTGTCTTAGAGGGGTTGTCCCATCTACTAGGTTTAGGTCCAAGGCCAGATTGTAGCTCACTATGCCCTCGTAGAATGCAGAGAAGTGTACAAATGAGTGTGCTCTGCTGTATTCAGAACTCTTTTAAAAATATACAGGAAGAATTGTGCAAATGTAGCCATCTGTTGCTGAGGCCGGCTCGTAGTGAGCTATGAGCTGGCTTCAGATCTAAACTTGTGAGATAGGACAAATCCTTTAAAGGTTTATTAAGCCATCGTTAAAAAAAAAATACCTATATGTATAAAAGGGCCTATCCTTAGAAGAGGCCATATGTATTAGAACTTAGGGTCAGATTCTGGTCACCCAGGTCACTTGGCTGAATGTGCTCATGTGAGCAACGTCATTTCTTTTACTTTTACATCGGTTTAAGGCTAATTAGGGCAGTACTTGAAAACGCCACCAATTCTGATGGACATATCTAGGTCAAGGAACATGCAGTTTAATAATGAGGGGGGTATAAAATTTACAAGAAAAATTGAGGAACCCTATTGAAATTTTAAGACAGTCTTACAGTGTTTCCGACCTCTGGCATTTTTGTGAATTCCTTGGACGAGAGAAACAGCAAGAGCGGTCACCTTCAAAATATGTTAAGGCTTTGTCTACACAGATATTTTAAATGCTTGCATTTTTAATGGTTTTTCTAATAAAGTAAAGAGCTGGTTTTTACTATACAAGTGGAATCCGTTACGTTTATTATATTTGAAAAGTTGGAGACCGCCAACAGGATCCCAGTATACAAATATGAACCAGGAGTGTTGTGGACATTCCTCACAGTCCTCACGGCACCTGTTTGCGGACGGTTTTTCAGATGGTTTGCGGTTTTGCAAACCATCTGAAAAACCGTCCGCAAACATTTAGCTTGGGCTCTATGGAAACCCCATGCAGCAGTTCCCCAAAAAACATTGTGCTTGTTCATTCTTCCATCCGGTTTTCGGACGGAATTTGAACATGTCAATGGGAAGGGGGAGGGCTTTTCTCCGCTCATCACGGAGAAAAGCCGTCCTCCCGCGGCCGTGTGCACGGCACAAAAACCGGACAAATACTGGTCGGATAAAGCGACCGGCATTTGACCTGTGCCATGGGGACCCGCCCTATGTCTACACAGCAAATGTTAAAATGCAGCTCAGAATCCGTTGCATTTTAACATTGCTGTACCGCGGTTATTGGTGCGGGTTTGCGCAAAAATTTACTGTTGGTTTTCGGATTTCGAAATCCCACAGTAGAAAATCCGTGCTGTGTAGCCTATGGGCAAAGGATTACAGTCAGATTTTCCTGGATCTGAAATACTGAATCCGATTAAAAATCAGACTGTAATCCTGTGCTCTGTAGACGTAGCCTAACACCTGAAAAAAATTTTTGCAAGAATTCTGCAACTTGTCCATTCACTTGAACAGGGTTTGCAGAAAAGCATGTGCTTACACAACCTTGTTCAGGTAAATGAAACCGAATATTAGTCATGGAAATTTCTGTAACAAAACTGCCACATATGCATATACCCTTTCAGTAGCGATGAGGCAGGCATGAGTTTATGTAGTAAGGGAATTTTCTTTTCAGAAGTTCCTCTATGACAGACTCATTGAAAACTCCTGGAGTAAGGAATTGATCCAAGCACAAGTTTTTCAGGCAGCACCTAGAAAATGTTCAGATACCTAGCAACATGTCCCACCTCATTAGGTGACCACTTTGAATCTCCATGTACCTATGGTCACTCATCTTCAATCATGTTCTCGCTAATGAAATTTTTTACATATGTATAATTGCTGGGGGTGTCAATGCAGAGACCACCATTATCACTACAATGTGGCCCGAAGTTCCCAGTTCCCCCTTCATTAAAGGGAATGTGTCATCAAAAAATGACTTCTTGTTTAACTCACATTTTTATGTTAAACACATTTTTTAGGAATTTTTGGTTTTTTTTTTTTTTAAATTTTCCATATCACTTTCTGTATTTTTTTAATAATTCCTTAAGTCCGCTGCAGCTTTCACTTTGGCCAATAGGCACTAATTAATTTTCTGACACTTCCTGTTCTGTTTAGAGAGCTTTTCAGCAGTGTCTGCTCATTATCAGTAAAAGCAGGGTCACACTGAAAGGAGACACCATTGTGTACAGATAAGACAGAATCCACCAGTCACAAGAGGAGATGTCACAGCCCCCCCTCTCCCCTCCCTGCACAGTGAAAACTCTCCTATACAAGTCTATGGGGCAGAATCTGTCTTAAAGGGGTTTTGCCAGATTAATGTTGACGTGGGATCCCCAAAAGGGGTATTTAACATTTATCTAAATATTTTTGTTTACAAAAAGTAACCCCCTTGAGAGCTACAGCATTTCAATCCCCTTTAGTTCCCTGAAAGTTTCATTAGACACACCTAGGAGCTGACCTGGGCGAAGGCCCGCTTGCGTGAAACACTTCTTATTGATACACGGAAAATGAATGACCCCAAAGGGGGCGGGGAGAACATGCGTGAAAGCCTTGTCTTGCTGTATGAGAACCCAACTGTTTGTAAAGTTATTATTTTATTAAGTTTTGGACGCTCCCTATTCCCCCTCCTTCTCACCCCCCCCTCTCTCCCCCTGCAGACTTCATGACTCAGCACATTTTTTATTTTTTCTCCTGGCTGAAAAAAGGGGTAAAAAAAAACCACTCCTGGAAAAACCCCCTTTTAAAGAATCCTAGTGCATGAAGTCGATATTACTAACTGCTTTTAAAAGCATGCAAGAAAAGAATGTCTTCCCACAACTATATAGGGGGCAAAAAGGAAATCTACAATGGGGAAATAAAAACGACGAGAGGAAAAGCATAGGTTTCTGGGGCTTGATTTAATAAGTAGAAAAAAAAAATTTGGCGACAGATTCCCTTTAAGTTGAAAAAGGGGGATTTTAAAATAAAGGGGCTTAAAGCAATCACGCCCCTGTACCCCCGAGTTTTGAGAGTGAAAAACCAGAAAAGTGCTGTGTTTATGTGACCCAATGCAAAATCTCTAGGGAAAAAAAAAATATATAAAAAAATTTAGACTAAATTCTTAAAGAGGTATTCCAGCAATTGGACAAAAAAAACTTGAAAGGGGGGCAGCAGGATCATTACACACACGAACTATAACATTAACCTTTTCCCAAAAACAGATAAAAATGATATATCTTGGCACAGTATTGTCCTCTATATCATCCTCCTCAGCGCAGAAAATGTGGGTCTTGAAAGGAATGTGTCATCAAAAAATAAGTTATTGTTTAACTCATGTTTTAATGTTAAACACATTTTTGTTTTTTTTTTTTTAATTTTCCATATTAATTTAAAAATTTTTTTAAAGGGGTTTTTTTGCCACATCTATCCGCACCTCCTGCATCCGCTTTTACATGTGTGTTAGAAGGGGGCTGTGGATTTGTTTGAATTGCTATCATTGCCCCATGGAAGCACACAGGGCCTTTTCCTCTTAGTCAAAAAAGGGTCTTTTTTTTTTATAAGTGTGCATTACATTGTACTCAGAGGTAAATTTTTTTCCCCCCCCAGACACAAGGGTCCTAGTTCAAACCCCCTGCGGAACCAAATCTGGGATTGTTTTTCTTTGTCAGTACAACATTATTCAGGTTTCTTTTTTTAATTTTTTCTGCATGTTTGACATTACTAAGGGGACAGAGGAAAGGGAAAAGACAGCACCCCGGGGGTCGAACACTCAGTAGCTGCCCGAAGGAAGGTGATGTCGAGCATGTGTGACCCGGAGGAGGAGCCTCAGCCCTGGGCGTTCCCCGGGGAAAGAGCTTAAACAAAGGACCCTAAAAAAGCAGCTAAGACAAACAGTTCAGATTTTTAATAAATAAAAGATGAAAACTTTATTTTTTAAATTTTTAAAGTTCCCAGTCAATTTTTTTTTGTGGCAAAACCCCCTTAACAATGCTAAGGTCCTGTAGTTTTCACCTTGGCCACTAGGCCTAATAATAGCTATACCAAAAGCAGCAATATATAACCTGGACCAAACCCAACATATATCACACCACACAAAACATGGTCCCAGAAGCAATATAATATAAATTAATAAATCATATCTTTATTAACAAATATTAAAATCATACATATAAAAATACATTAATAAAAGACCAATGTCGCCAAGATGAGATAACAGCACTCAAAAGGGTACAATTAATAATAAAAAATGTCACTAATAAATACCATGATCAAAAAAAAGAATAAAGTGCATCTATATACAAAAAGAATCCCAACTTACAAAAAATAATAATAATAATAAAAATAAAGTGCAAAGTGCATATACAATGGTATTTATTAGTGACATTTTCTATTATTAATTGTACCCTTTGGAGTGCTGTTATCTCATCTTGGCTACATTGGTCTTTTATTAATGAATTTTGTATATGTATGATTTTAATATTTGTTAATGAAGATATGATTTATTAATTTATATTGTATTGTTTCTGGGACCATGTTTTGTGTGGTGTAGGCCTAATAAAAGTCTGGCACTTCCTGTTCTGTAGAGGAAGATTTTCAGCAGTCTTCTCATTATCAGTACTGGCAGGATTACACTGAAAGGTGACCCCAATGTGTATAGATAACACAGGTTCCACCAGTCACAATAGGAGATGTCACAGCTCCCCCTCTCCCTGCACAGTAACTTCTTCCCAGGTCACGGAGCCTAGAAAACTCTCTTATAGAAATCAATAGGTCTGATCCTATCCACAGGCTCCTATGTCCATGAAGCTGCTGTAAAGCATCTCTCTAAATGCTATTAAAGCAGTGCAGGCAAGATGGCTGCCCCCATAATCCTATACAGGAAACAGAATTGAGAAATCTACAATCCAAAAATAAAAATTGCTAAGAAGAAAAGAATACGGATCATATGGATCAGGCTCTTGTCTCAATTAGTAAAAAAATAAAAATAATAATAATAATCGGCAACAGATTCCCTATAAGCAGCAGCTCATATGTTATCAGACTACACTTCCCATCATGCATTGCTGAAATCTTTTCCAGGTCTCCCCCCCCCCCCCCCAATATGCTGAAGAGCCAGGCTCCACCTTTTAGCATAGCACGTATTGTGCTCCCTCATTTCTGAGCCCTCATATTGGTTCCGGGTTACATCCTTCCCCCGGTGACCCCATCTCCTGCTGCTTCATGGATACATGACTCACCTTCCTAGTGCTGGAACTGAGCATGCCCGACCACAAAGCTGAAACTGAACTACAGGTCGTATCCCTTGGCAACAAGCTATAAACATTCTCAGCCAGTAATTGGTGAGTGATTATGTGAGAAACTACTGAAAATATTGTATTACTGTATATTGAGGGTTTTTACTTTGCACCAAACACTTTCATTAGGAATTTTGTATACCCCTTTAAGTGGTAGAAGGGTCTATCCCCTCAGCAACCAGGACCTGGATGTAACTGCTATCTCTCCATACCCCTTTGGCTAGACTTGAGGTGTGAAACTGTAATGCTGAATAGAGGGTTCGCACTTTGCTCGCTGTTTGCAGCTGTTTTAGGAACAGGCTTTTATAGTCTGGCTGAGTGATTAAGAGGGGCCTTTGGAAAGTTGCTCTCCTTGTTTGGTGCTACTGGCTTGACACATCTTTAACTACGGATGTAAATCAATTGGGGCCTCTCTCAATCCGGAGACACAGAGGCAAGATACAGAAGCCATAGCGCTGACTAATCAATCTTAAAACACTATCCTGTAAAGCATGCTGGGAAGATTATTACAGCACATCCAGGGGGCTTCCAACCCAAAATGTGACATCCTCCAAGGGTTCAGATGAAAAAGGGGCTAAAAAGGGGTTAAGCTAAGCCTCCACTCTTTTTTACACCAGTAAGTTTTTAAAGTCTAAAACGGAGTGCTGATTAATTATTTAATAAAACTTTAGGGCTTGTTCACACGGAGTTTTCACTCCGTGTTACAAGCGCTTTTAGGATCCGTCTTGGGGTCTGCTCTGTCGGTCCCAAAGACGGATCTAAACAATTAGCAGTGAGATTATCACTGCTGTCTATGACGAACACAGAGCGGCGTTCACATGAGGGATCGCCGCTGCGTGTTTCAAAAGCGACGCTCGGCTCCGTCTTGAAAAGAATTGCATGTCAATAAAATACAGCAGCCAGAACTCAGTTTTAGAACATTGAACACAAAACAAATTTCCAGCTCAGGCAAAGAGTTGAATTACATAATTCTGGTCCCGGTAGCCAGGGCTGTGGAGTCGGCAAGCCAAAGCCCCGACTCCTCCTCAATGTCCCAAACCTCCGACTCCTGACTCCCTCATACACGGCCCATGTTTAAGTGATAACTTTACTGTAGTGAAATGGTAACATCCGGCTGTTTATCACCTTATGATACAATAATCAAGCTATTTAGGTAGAACAGACACTGACAAGCAAAAGGGTAACAATGTTTTGATCTTTTGAACACTTGTGGGTACAACTGAAGAAAAAGCTGTATTTGTATCCAAGTCCGGTCCGCACCAACATTGGGAATGTGTAGAAGAGACCTGGGATCAGATTTTGGTCAAGATATGCTTGAATCTGATCCAGAGCCCAGAAGGATTCAGGCAGTATTGAAAAGGTGGATTTCCCAAATACTAACAAAATAATAAAAATTAACAGTTTGATTTTAAGGCAAAACAGTAACCATGCAGTTACAGGAAAGAATCTGCAGCACTAAGCAGATGCTAAATACTTGTAAGTCAAAATGTATGTATAAGATGTAAGATGACTGTATATAAAATTACAGTAGCCTCATGTACAAAGTCTTGGTGGATGGTGAGATATGGAGCCTGAAAGTCACAAGTTCAAACCATTGTTACCCATTTACTTGTCATGTAAAATATATTTATTGGATAGGACTTTAGAAAACCCAAAAATTGTAAATATGCAAAACACTGCAGGAACATTTGTGGAGTCTCTGAATTTGTTCTGAGAAATAGTATCACCTCGATCAGATCCTGCATACATGACCTCACATCTGATCTCATTATTTCCAGGATAGAGAACGGCCTCTCTACACTAACTTGGGTTGGGGGCAAAGCGGTGACCACAGGGGCGACATCTCTAACAATGTCAGGGTATAAAGGAATCGCCTCAGCCACAGTCACTTTTGATGAATGGTTGATCTTCTTCTTCTTTGAAAGCAAGTGAAAAATTTTGCTGAAATCTGTTTGCCATGGGAGCAGAATCTTTTCCCCTGGGGCAGCACTTTGCCTGCTCCATGTCATCAATTACACTCCTCATGTGATAAGGCTGAAGATATGGGAGCAGTAGCACTGGCCGGACCCAATGCCTCTTGCTCTTTGCATCGAACTAACTGGACCAACTAATTATATATTTCATGAGTCTGCCCATTTTATGACGACTGCAAAATAGGCACCGACTTCAACTCAACGACTCCAACTCCACAGCCCTGCACCTAAGTGGTTTAAAGAGGCAGTGGACTCCTTCTGTCCCCCCTTTTTACACCTCTGAGATGAAATCCGGTAAGTTTCCATGGTCGGTTGAAACCTATTGGTATGCCTGTCAACGTTAAACCAACAGGTACAACAGTGCAATACAGAGAGAGGGGGAGGTGCAATAACCTGAACTATACAACCATTCAAATGTAATAAAAAAAAAAAATTAAAAGAAAAAAAAAAAAAACTAGAAGCAGGACCAGACTGGTGTTTTTTGTTCATCCTGCTTCCCAAAAAATAAAATTTCAACCCGGCCCATAAAAAAATATATATATCTATAAACACTGATAAAGATCCATTGACTAAAAAAAGAAAAAAAAAAAAAAAAGAAGAAGAAAAAGCTGTGTGTCTCGGAGGACATGGATGTAAAAACGTTAAAAAATAAACCCTGCTTATTAGTTAAGGTGTATAATGGGGGATCTTTGCTCTATAAGGGACCAAATACAGCCAGTCCCCGGGTTACGAACGGGATAGGGACTGTAAGTTTGTTCTTAAGTTGAATTTGTATGTAAGTCGGAACAGGTAGATTTATTAAATGTAACTCCAGCACAAAAGGTTTTTTTTTTTGTTTTGGATAGTGCAGGAAAGGGTTTTTACATTTGTTTTGCTGTCTGTGCCCCTGTTAAGAACATTTCACCTTATTTTCACCTGAAGTGCTGCTGTGGCATGCTGGAACCTGTCATTCCACTGCTACTATATGCTGTGGAACATTGAACGACAAATGCCAGCATGCCCCATATGTCTCCGTTTGTAACTAGGGGACAGATGTAAGTCGGAACGATGCAAGTCGGGACTGCCTGTAGATTGTCACATTGAATACAAGACAACATGTTGGAGCCTCTGTGTGTATAATATAGCACATAAGATGAAATTTTAAGCAAACACGTAATGTATACTCATCTGTTCTGTACAAAAGCCAAGTAAAAGACACAATGTGATCTTTGATCAAATACATGTGATACCATTCCCTATTTAGTAAATAATTACATCTGTTCAAAGTATTCTATTGTACTAGGAAAGTAGGTTTATACATTGTATGGAGACAGATCACTGCAAATGCGCTACACCATGATCAGATCCAAAAACATGATTATTGTGATAGGATTGGACTTTGAAGAGGTTTTCAGCTTGTGGAAAAATCAGATTAGAGACAGAGGAGGGGAGAGGTGGTTGGTAACTAAGAGAAGCTAGTATGCTCGAAGGTGAGACCAAATCTTTTTTTTATCTCCTGACCAAAGCAAAATCAAAACAGCAATGTATTTGGTAATAGTTTTCACATACCTTTCCCTACTGTGGTGAGAAAACCATACTGTGGCACAATGATCAGAGATGAAAAGATCCACTAAGTTTTGGTCAGTGTTTCAAGGTTTAACAAGAACTAACTTTATAACCGAGATATTGCGCCAAAATGTCCAACATTATGAAACACACGCAAGGCCATACTTATAGCTCAATGGCTGGACTATAGACTCAACCCTGCAAGAGGCAACACAAGCCCTTGTGCTTCTTGGGAAAGATATAACAGGTGCAGATAACTAATGAGCAGAAGCTCACACACCCCTCCACTAGGGGAGCAACTCAATGATAAAAACTACACCTTAAATAGGTACCAGTTCACACCAGTATGGAAAACAGCCACAGTATAATACATGGGGAAACTGCACAAAGGAAAAAATACCGATAAGACAACCACTCACATACCTTCTATGTATGAGGTGGTGGTTGCTGGTATTATAATTCCATATAGATAAGGCGATACAAAGGGTGCCATTTATACAGATATGTTTGCGTCACCATACTGATTTACAACCTATGACACATCTACTATTTTTTTAAATCATTTACTTGATAAAACATTTTTATCAACTGAATGCTAAACATTTTTCTGTGATTTTTCTGTAAATGTAGGTAAATGTAAGTGTAGGGACGTAGTTTGTGGGCTTGCGTATAGTGGCCACTGTATCATCTAATACCTCATATTTGATATTTTTCCAGTATGTCATTTGTTGCCCTAAATACTGGGGAGCAGAGGGCGTCTGTATTTTGTGAACACCCAAAAAGTGCTGGGCAGCCCGCCTAATCGAATAGTAGATGTGTCATAGGCTGTAAGCCAGCATGGTGCACCACATGTATCTGTATAAATGGCACCCTTGTATCACCTTATCTATATGCAATTATAATACTAGCCCCCCTCATGGATAGCAGGTTTGTGAGTGGTTGTCTTATTGGTATTTTTTCATTTGTGCAGTCTCACCATGTATTACACTGTTTTTTTTTTTTTTGGGTTTTTTTTGCATACTGGCGTGAACTGGTATCTATTTAAGGGGCAGTTTTTTAGCATTCAGATGTTCCCCTAGTGGAGGGAGGATGTGAGCTTCTGTTCATTAGTTATCTGCACCTGTTATATCTTTCCCAAGTAGCATAGAGGTTTGTGTTGCCTCCTGCCGGGCTGAGTCTATAGTCCAGCCATTGAGCTGTAAGTATGGCCTTGCGTGCGTTTTTGAGTAAATAATGTCCCATTTTTCTGTTATTTTTCAACATTATGAAACAGAATTTAACATTTTTTTCCAGCATCTTGCAGACTCCACCCCAATACGTAGGCACAGGTAACAAAATACTTAAAGGTTGTCCACCTCTCCCAAGAAAATAATAAAAAAAAAAAAAGAAAAAACATACTTCAGAACTGAAATTCGTGTCAGCGCTGCACCTGTCTGTTTTCGCCAAAGGTTTTCTGGCTCTGACTGTATGAACCATCACAGATGCAGCCTCTGATAGGCTTCAGCGGACATGTGACACTGCCCAACGTCACTATTCCTGAGTTAAGGCTCTGAACGGGAACGTTGGGCAGGGTCATATAACTGCTGAAGCCTATAATAATAATAATAATAATAATCTTTATTTATATAGCGCCAACATATTCCGCAGCACTGTACAAGTTGGAGGGTGTGGGTACAGACAAAATAAATACATTGCACAATGAAAAGCTACTTACAGATGAGACACAAGGTGAGAGGGCATCTCTAGAACGGGTGTCAGCCCAGAAGGCGGCTTACCTTTTACGGGGGCTGAGCAACATATATTTTATTAAAAGTTAATGAATGTGTCTAAAATGGAGCACAAAGAAGGCCCGTTCACCAAAATCTCACCATTAATAGCGAACCATAAGTCTAAATTTCTATACCATAAATAAGTATGACGATGTCCAAATGGTACTGAAAAAATATATATCCTTCGTTTAGTAGCAATAAATAATGACTGCCCTTACTATAGCCCTAGTGATACCTACGAAGACCCTGAGTCCTAACCACAGGTCTAACACCCTAAAAAGGACGGCCCTGTCGGGTGCCCTTCCATAGTATAGCAAGATTCTAGTATGCTCCAGCAACATGGAAAGAAAGTCTAACCATTAGGCAATGAGATTTTACCAGTAATTTGGCACCTATTTTTACCCAAAATGTCAGACACAGAAAGACTTGTCTAAGGCCTCGTTTACACGGCAGATTTGGACGTGGTTTTGGGCGAGGATTTCGGAGCGTTTCCTCCGTCCAAAATGCTTCCAAAACGCCCCCAGTCCATTTAATTGATTCCTATATAAAACCTCGTTGTAGTTCACACACGACGAGGTTTTTACACGCTTCTTTGGAAGCAATGAAAAAGAAGGCTATGTTCACACGGCTTAAAATTGGACGTATTTCAGTCCGTAATTACGCGCCGGAGTGCGCAAATTACGTCTGGAATAAGTCCCAGTAATTACGGTAATGCACAGTTCTCATAGAGAACTATGGATTACGTCTCCTCTCCCTGCTCGGCGAATACAAGATAAGTGACATGGCACCCTAGGTGATTGCCTGGTGAATTACCAGCGGCGTATACGCGCCGCTGGTAATGAATGTCTATGGCCCGGCGAGGTGCCGCCGCCCACGCTCCCGTCCACACGGCGTAATTGTGGGGCGTAATTACGCCCTGCAAATACACCGTATGAACATAGCCGAAGTGTCATGTCAATTCTTGAAGCGCATTGTAGGCGCGGTTTTTGGCGCGTTTTTCACCGCGGTTTTTGTCCTGGCTATTCATTTGTATGGGTGAAAACTTCGTCAAAAACCTGATCCAAAACCTGATCAAAGCCTCGTCAAAAACCTCGTCCAAAGAAGCGTGTTTCAGGCGAGGTTTTGATGTGGTTTGGATGAGGTTTTGGACGAGGAAACTCTCCGAAAACCTTGTCCAAAAAACGCCGTGTGAACATGCCCTAAAATAACGATTGACCAGGACAGATTTGCCCATACAACAATACACTATGACCTGCAATTATCTGAGGCCAATGAGGATAGAAGAAATTTTTAACCATTGCTAATTTTATTTCCCATCACTGCAACAAATATAAGGAGATTCACTCAAGAGACCCCAAATATTCCGTTGTTACTCTCTTTAAGATGAAACCATCTGAACCACATAAAAACTAATACATACCTTGCTGTACAATTTGATTCTCCTGAACATATCGGCACCATAGCAATATGATAGCAATAATTCCAATTCGGATGTTTTCCTTCCGTATCGGATGCTGTACTCCATATTACTCGCTCTCAGCTCCTGAACGATGCTGACAAGATGGGCAGAATTGCTGCGTTTCTTGCAGCTCTTCGAATGTTGAATAAGATCTCCCGGTCTCCTGTGCTTGGCGTCTCAGAGGTTTCATATGCTCCAGATGATGTTGCACAACATCGATTGTGTCCAACATTTTAGGACGGTTTCCGCCACAAGAAGGGATCAATGATCCCCTTGGTTGCAAGTTTCCGTACCCTTTTCTGGCTAACACTCTGAGGATGCATCATGAACACCATACTTCTTCCTAATTTCACTCTGAGTTACTAAAACAAACTGGTGACCCAATAGCTTTGCACCATGAAAACAAACTGTTCAACACTGTACACCCCCATCCTGATGAGGAGTCGCGACACGGGTATGGGGGGCATGAGGCCAGAAGTCACACATCTGTCTAGCACCTACAGCATTGTTCCAGCTTGTTTAAAGCTCCATACACTCCTTAGTTTATCTAGGGTGCCACCTCATACCAGACTGGCATGGTCAATGTTAAATCTAGGCAGTTATGTAGGAGAGGGGTGCCCTCTTCCGTCTCCTGATTGCCCCCCTGCAACACACTCTCGGGATGCTGAATGGTAGGCATGATTGTGGGGAGCATGATGAGGGCTTCACTTGTTGCCATGTTACAGCTCCTATTAGGCACCAATTGAACGTGGTTTCGTTCACATGATTCGTCGAAGCGAAAATTATTACTGAATATTTGGGGCCTCTTTTGAGTAAATCTCACTATATATGCAAGCAGTAATGTTAAAGGGCTTGGTGAGCTGGTGATCAAATATAGTAAAACACAGGGCTGCAGAGTCGTAGTCGAGGAGTCGGTGCCTATTTTGCAGGAGTCGGAGTCGTCATAAAAGGGACCGACTCCGACAATATATAATAGGTTGGTCCAGTTAGTTTGATGCAAAGAGCAAGAGGAATTGGGTCCGGCCAGTGCTACTGCTCCCATATCTTCAGTCTTATCACATGAGGATTGTAATTGATGACACGAAGCAGGCAAAGCGCTGCCACAGCGGAAAAGATTCTGCTCCCAGGGCAAACAGATTTCAGCAAAATTTTTCACCTGCTTTCAAAGAAGTAGAAGATCAACCATTCATCAAAACTGACTGTGGCTGAGGCAATTCCTGTATACCCTGACATTGTTAGAGATGTTGCCCCTGTGGTCACTGCTTTGCCCCCAACCCAAGTTAGTGTAGAGAGGCCGTTCTCTATCCTGGAAATAATGAGATCAGATGTGAGGTCATGTAAGCAGGATTTAATGGCAGCAAAAACTATTTTCTCAGAACAAATTCAAGAACTTCATGAATGTTCCTGCAGTTTTTTTGCATATTTACAATTTTTGTGTGTTCTAAAAATCATATCCAATAATATGTTTTACACGGGCAAACAAAACGGTAAAAAATGTTTTGAACTTGTGACTTTCAGGTTTCCATATGCTTCATTTCCCCTACAGCTTTGTAAAATGAGGGGTACTGTAATTTTTGTACAGTCATCTTACATCTTATACATAAATTTGACTTGCAAGTATTTAGCATCTGCTTAGTTCTGCAGATTCTTTCCTGTAACTGCATTGTTACTGTTTTGCGCCTAAAAACCAAACTGTTAATTTCTTATTATTTTGTTAGTATTTGGGAAATCCACCTTTGGTTTCCAATACTGCCTGAATCCTTCTGGGATCTGAATCAGATTCAAGCAGATCTTGACCAAAATCTGATCCCAGGTCTCTTCTACACATTCCCAATGTTGGTGGCAAGACTGGACTTGGATACAAAAAACAGCTTTTCTTCAACTCTACCCAGAAGTCTTCAAAAGATCAAAACATTGTTACCCTTTTGCTTGTCAGTGTCTGTTCTACCTAAATAGCTTGATTATTGTATCATAAGGTGATAAACAGCCTGATGTTACCATTTTACTACAGTACAGTTATCACTTAAACATGCGCCATGTATGAGGGAGTCAGGAGTCGGAGGTTTGGGAAATTGAGGAGTCAGAGTCAGGGCTTTGGCTTGCCGACTCCACAGCCCTGGTAAAAGAGAAGGTTACCTGAACAAAACCATCATCTTCATAGAGAAGTGGCATTTTACACCAACCGTCCCTTTGCCCTTTATTCTGGTTCAAGCAAAGTCTACATTTTTGTACTCAGGACAGGCGCATCCCGCTGTCTTGAGTTTGACAGATGCACAAAGCTAAAAGCATCCAACCCCGAGAACAAAAAATACGAGTGTTCATTTTCGTGCACCATGAAAATCTGTTGCAGAAATTTCTGCAACGTAAAATGCGTTTCTTGCATCCTAAAGTAGTGGATTGTGCAGCTTGTGCTTGTCACAAAGGGGGACAGCTGCAGAGATGTCACTAAGGAACCTTCCACGTGAGAACATACCCTAGAAATTAAGTGAGGTGTTACTTCATTTCCTCTAAACACTGATCCACTGGCTGGTCCTCCAGAGAATGCATCACACCAATGGCAGGCCTCCAACACGGAGCTGACTACAGAGGGCTTGTGCCATGGTTGGGAGTGAAGGCAAAGTTTCACCTTTGCCGCTACATTTAACAATGCATTAGGTTGTTAACTATATAGCAATTCCCTAATGTCATTTCCTGAGCCACTCCCTCCCTGCTCCTCGCTGTGGGAGCAATCACAATCATCACCCTTCAAAGCTGCAAAGAATTTCACCTTACCTGTGAGACCTTTTAAACTACAGGAAGCGTAAAAAGAATCCCTTTAGTGTTTAGTCTATTGAGGAACGAAGACTGCGTTCACATCTGGATCTGTCTGGAAACTGCGTCAAAAATGCAGAAAAATAATACAAGATGGCCACTATTATATCCAGTGATGGAAATTTGATGAACCCTATTAACCCAATGAGGACTACTGGGTGCCATTGTTATCTGGCACGTAAAGGACACAGCAATTCCAGGGCCAGGGTAGGCGATCACCTAGGGTGCCACCTCATACCAGACTGGCATGGTCAATGTTAAATCTAGGCAGTTATGTAGTAGAGGGGTGCCCCTTGTACCTCCTGATTGCCCCCTCTACAACACAATCTCAGGATGCTGAATGGCAGGCATGATTGCGGGGTGCATGATGAGGGCTTTCCTTGCTGCCATTTTACTGCTCCTATTAGGCGCCAATGTGTAATAGGGGAGCTATAATTGTACACCAATCTGCAATTCATTAGTACTGCAGAACAAGTGATTGTGCCCCCTAGTGGTCAAGGAAGCCAGGACAGGGGTCCCCAACCGCAGACCTCAAGGCCCACCAACAGGTCAGGTTTTCTGGCTTTCCTTAGCATTGTACGTGTGACTTAATTACTGTCAGTCCAATCTGTGGGAGATCCTAAAGACATGACTTGTTGGTGGGCCTAGAGGACTGGAGTTGGGCCATACTGCCCTAGGAGGACTAAAATTACAATAAAAAAAAAAAAAGTAAACAAAAATGATAAAGTTCAAAATACCCTATTAAAAATAAAACAAGGACAAGAAAGAACAAAATAAATAAATCAAACGTAACTTGTATCATCACATCCATAAAGGTGTCATTTCTTAAAATATAACCTTAGTTATCCTGCACAGCAAACGCTGCAAAAAACCCCCCAAAAAAAAAACATAGTCAAAACTGTGGGGGTTTTTTAAGTCGCTTTGCTTCTCCAAAGACTGAAATTTATCAAGAGTTTGCAAGTAGTCAAGTATGGTTCCCAAGAAACCCACAATTAGGTCCGCAAAAAACGAGCACTCACACAGGTCCATAAATAGAAAAATAAAACAGGGTATGTTCACATGGCGTAATCGCGGCGCGCACTTCGTTGCATATTTGCGCTACAATACGGGCAAAATGCACGCGGCAATTATGGTAATTCGTAGCTTTCATAGAGAACTATGAATTATGCATTGTCTCCCCTGACATACAATACGATCGTATTTTACGCTGGAGGAGAGAAGCGATAGGTCACTTCTTCACGGTGCTTACACACCGCTGATTGTAGAGGTGAATGGGGCCGGCCGGGGGATCAGCGCGTACTTCCAAAACACATGGCGTACTGCGGGGCGTACAGTACATACCCTTATTGGCAGGGCTGTGGAGTCGGCAAGACAAAGCCCCGACTCCTCAATTTCCCAAACCTCCGACTCCCTCATACTCGGCGCATGTTTAAGTGATAACTTTACTGTAGTAAAATGGTAACATCAGGCTGTTTATCACCTTATGATGCAATAATCAAGCTATTTAGGTAGAACAGACACTGACAAGCAAAAGGGTAACAATGTTTTGATCTTTTGAACACTTGTGGGTAGAGTTGAGAAAAAGCTGTATTTGTATCCAAGTCCAGTCTGCACCAACATTGGGAATGTGCAGAAGAGACCTGGGAATCTGATCCAGAGTCCAGAAGGATTCAGGCAGTATTGAAAGCCAAAAGGTGGATTTCCCAAATGCTAACAAAATAATACAAATTAACATTTTGATTTTTAGGAGCAAAACAGTAACAATGCAGTTAACAGGAAAGAATCTGCAGAACTAAGCAGATGCTAAATACTTGCAAGTCAAATTTATGTATAAGATAGGTAAAAATGATTGTATATAAAAATTACAGTAGTCCCTCATGTACAAAGTTGTAGTGGATGGAGAGATATGGAGCCTGAAAGTCACAAGTTCAAAACATTGTTTACCATTTTGCTTCTCAGTGTAAAAAAATATTTATTGGATATGACTTTAGAATAAAAAAAATTGTAAATATGCAAAACACTGCAGGAACATTTGTGGAGTCTCTAAATTTGTTCTGAAAAATAGTATTGCCTCCATCAAAATCCTGCATACATGACCTCAATCCTGATCTCATTATTTCCAGGTAGAGAACGGCCTCTCTACACTAACTGGGGTTGGGGGAAAGCGGTGGCCACAGGGGCAACATCTCTAACAATGTCAGTATATAAAGGAATTGCCTCGGCCACAGTCAGTTTTGATGAATGGTTGAACTCTTCTACTTCTTTGAAACAGGTGAAAAATTTTGCTGAACTCTGTTTGCCATGGGAGCGGGAATCTTTTCCCCTGGGACAGCGCTTTGCCTGCTCATTATCATCAATTACACTCCTCATGTGATGAGGCTGAAGATACGGGAGCAGTAGCACTGGCCGGACCCAATTCCTCTTGCTCTTTGCACTGCATCGAACTAACTGGATCAATTTATTATATATTTTGGGAGTCTGAGTCGGCCATTTTATGACGACTCCGACTGCTGCAAAATAGGCACCGACTCCGACTCCACAGCCCTGCTTATTGGTCTCGGGAAATGGCTCCGCAAAGCAAATTAAAAGATGGCAAAACAAGGGCAGAGTTGGGGATGCAGCCTCAAGCACCATTCATCATGCCAGCGCCAGGCACTCCATATGCTATGAGGTACAAGCGCTATTTGCCCAGGGCATGAAAGCGCCTTGTCCCAACCCTGATCAATTCCATCATTTTTTGTTCTGCTCTTATGACGGGACAACAGAATCAAGGATGCAGATGTGAATACAACCTAAAAAGTACAAAACCGCATCCTGTTAAAGTAGATTTCATACCATGTTCAGCCTCTCCGGGCTTTCCTCTAAGTAAAGGTAGCAATTCTCATGAGAACAAATAGGGAACCACATGGATAAAATTCCCCATGACATTCATTAAAACTTTTTCAATGTGCCCAGAGTAAAAAGGAAATGTAGCCATCTTGTTTGCTTAGTACCAGGCACATGCCCATCCAGTGACAGCATGTGGCATCGCTATGGCTTCTTATTTCACTTACTTTTGCCCCAACACTACAACTCCCAGTGCTTCCAGTGCTGCCGCTGACGCCTCCAGTAAATCTGGCCTCCAGCAATTCCTGCCGCCTTGGGTCCAAGCTGTGGAGCTCATCCATGACACCTGCGTTACAAGAAGTAGGAGTTACTTATCTGCAATCAGGATCAATATTTTACTATCATATACATCTATATACACATACATATATCTATAGATCAAGCATGAAGGACTTAAAAGGCTAACACGGGCCAAATCAACAAGCTGTGAGTTTATGTGAGCCACCGAAAAAAGTTTGTTTCCTTTTTACAGAATAGTGAGTTTGTTTCGAAAAGTTCAATATAAAAAAAGACTAAAACACAACAGCAGAATGTTTCCTTCCCGACACTTGGCGTCTCTCTCGGTTACCAACTTTCCTAAATTGGGAGAAATCTTGTTCACAGTCTTGCACTGACCAGCCTGGGGCGCTGACCAGCCTGGGGGCGCTGACCAGCCTGGGGGCGCTGACCAGCCTGGGGGCGGACACTTGGGGCGCTGACCACTTGGGCCTGACCACTGGCCTGGCGCTGACCAGCCTGGGGGCGCTGACCAGCCTGGGGGCGCTGACCGATAACTAGTTGCGTCATAAAATCTATGAAGTGACGCAGCCTTTCCTGCACCAACAGCAGCCGATAATACCTATTACGCCACCGCCACGTGTCAGTCGTGTTGCTCGTACTGGCTTCCTTGGTGTGCCTAAGAATAATAATCAATTGCTAAAATATTTGCTGCTATGGGTGCAGGAAAGACTGCGCCACTACACAAATTCTAGGATATAAATGCAACGCGACTACTTATTGGTCAAATTAACATTTTAAAATAGAAAGCTACATCATTTTTGTAAAAAAACAAAACAAAAACCTTCTGTTACATATCGACTGGGCTGCAAGTTTGACATGCATGCTATAGATAGATACACGTCAAGACCAGAGTCAGACTGGGGTGCCTGGGCGCCACCGGTGGAGGCGATTCTCGCGGGCCCACCGGTGGAGGCGATTCTCGCGGGCCCACCGGTGGAGGCTATTCTCGCGGGCCCACCGGTGGAGGCTATTCTCGCGGGCCCACCGGTGGAGGCTATTCTCGCGGGCCCACCGGTGGAGGCTATTCCCCGCGGGCCCCCCGGTGGAGGCTATTCTCGCGGGCCCACCGGTGGAGGCTATTCTCGCGGGCCCACCGGTGGAGGCTATTCTCGCGGGCCCACCGGTGGAGGCGATTCTCGCGCGCCCACCGGTGGAGGCTATTCTCGCGGGCCCACCGGTGGAGACTATTCTCGCGGGCCCACCGGTGGAGACTATTCTCGCGGGCCCACCGGTGGAGACTATTCTCGCGGCCCCACCGGTGGAGCTACTATTCTGCCGCCCTACCGTGGAGACGCTCAGCCTCCGAGGCACCGGTCCCCTTAGACTATTCTCGCGGGCCCACCGGTGGAGACTATTCTCGCGGGCCCACCGGTGGAGGCTATTCTCGCGGGCCCACCGGTGGAGGCTATTCTCGCGGGCCCACCGGTGGAGACTATTCTCGGGCCCCACCCTACAGCTACTGCATGTGACTTTTGAACTCTGCCTTTCTCCTTGAAGAGCAGCTCCAGGCCTTGCCCAGAGGCCCACCAGAGTATCCCCTTATTTTATCGCACTATGGTGCACAGTACCCGCCTCAAATAGAATGTTACACATACAAAACCTTAAGAAAAGCTAGAAACTTTAAGCAATTTTTGTTCACAGCTACAAAAACGGTAACAAAGTAAAGCTCCAAACACAACAAGACACTGCTGAACAATTTACCTACTAAGAGGGTAGAAAGCAATCATGACAGTACAAGTGGCAGCTCAGTGTCACAACTCATCTCTAATGTTCCTGCCGTTGTCATCAAACATCAACAGAGAATCATCAATGCAGAAGAAAATCATAAAACATTTTAAATTCATGCACAAAAAATTAAAATGAAACATTTTGAAACGATGTCTGTGGAATATGTCGCCGCTCTATAGGTGAGTACAATAAATACATCAGTAACATAATAATAAAAAATAATCCACAGCTTAGACAAGGGACGGGATAAATAACTGCAGAATTGGGCTGCAGACGCCTCGCTGTCATCACAATCCATTGCATCCTCTGCATCAGTGCGGTCCAGCGGCGGCGGGATGCTGTCGCCCTGCAGGTAAGCGGCCTCTGCTGTGGGCAATGCTATGTGCTGCATGCAGGCAGGATGCAAGGCTGTGGTCAGTGGCTACTTGCCCTTTAAGCATGGCCTACCCTGCTGCTCTGGGTGCAGGTCACAGTCAATGTTAAAGATCTGCCAGTGCTGATGAGGTGAGGCAGAGTGTGCTGGGCCCCAGGCCTCTCAGATCTGCAGCACGTAAGACACTGCACGAAGCATTTCCATCTTGCAAAAAGTGTCAAATGCAAACTTCAGACTTCCCTACTAGTCAGTTACACAGGAGATCGCATCACCCACCGTTCAGATCGCTGTCTGCCAGCCACAAGAGCATATGGGCGCCCAATACTACACACACACGCCGCTATTTCCCTGCCGGTACTCACCGGGCACTGAGTACCGGCACCTTTTTTTTTTTTTTTTTTCTTTTTTTTTTTTTGGAAGGGGGGGCACACACTCACCATTCGGGACCGCGCATGCGTCGGAAAAAAGTCTCGCGTCGCCACCAATTCCTGGTGACGCGAGAATTCCCCCGCGCATGCGCCGGTCCCTCTCTCTCCATCACTGTTGGTATCTCCTACAGGGCGTGCGCGCCCGCGAGGACACCACTGAGGGAAGTGCGCGCCCGCGAGGACACCACTGAGGGAAGTGCGCGCCCGCGAGGACACCACTGAGGGAAGTGCGCGCCCGCGAGGACACCACTGAGGGAAGTGCGCGCCCGCGAGGACACCACTGAGTGAAGTGCGCGCCCGCGAGGACACCACTGAGTCAGGTGCGCGCCCCCGAGCCGTCAATCACGTTTGTTTTTTTTTAGTTCTTTACCGTATTTGGCTCTTTATCAGAGAGGAACTCGGAAGACGACGCCGCGCTGCGTGACTGGTGTCACATCCCTGGAGCATCCAGCAACTCCTGCACTCCCAGACTGACGTATAAAGAGAACAGAGGGGGGGAGCTAAAGTATCCAAAAGGGAACATCTTAGCCTCAGAATAATATAAACAACAGGCTAGGACCCGTTCGTAAATTCGACGAATTTATATTTTTTTAAGTTGCCGGAAATTTCCAATAATAGTAATCTGCCCCACCAAAATAAGTACATAGCAAAATCTGCTGCACAAAGGATTAAATCACCAACACAGCAAAATCTGACACGCCGAAAATAAGTACACAGCAAAATCCGAAAATAAGTACACAGCAAAATCTGACGCGCCGAAAATAAGTAAACAGCTAAATCTGCCGCACCGAAAATAAGTAAACAGCTAAATCTGCCGCACCGAAAATAAGTACACAGCAAAATCTGACGCGCCGAAAATAAGTACACAGCTAAATCTGCCGCACCGAAAATAAGTACATGGCAAAATCTGCAGCACAAAGAATAAAATCACCAACATGGTGAAATCTGCCGCACAAAGGATGAAAACATGACTAAATGTGGTGCACAAAATATAAAATCATTATTACCTGCTACGCCAAAAATAAGTACACAGCGAAAACTGCCTCACAAAAGATAGTGTCACCAACATACCAAAATCTGCCGCACAAAAGGATAAAATCATGGAAACATGACAAAATGTGACGCACAGAACATAAAATTATTATTACATGGTGAAATCTGTCGCACAAAGGATAAAATAAAGATAAAATCATTGGCGTGGCAGATTGTTAGTGACTACCTTTTGTGGCAGACTTCACCACATATTGATGATTTTATCTGTGACGCAGCACATTTTGTCACTTGTTGAGGATTTTATCATTCATCTTGACACACAAAAAAGGAAATATGTGGCGAAATCTGCCGCACAAAGGATAAAACCGCTGAAGTAGTGAAATCTTCTGCACTTCTTTTCCCCAGCAGATTTTCCCAAGTAAGGGTTATGTTCCCACGGCGTTTTATCAAGTGTAAATTTACGCTTCCAAATCTGCTTCAAAAAACGCCTGATTGGCGGCGTATTTGGAAGCATATTTTGAAAAATTCTATCCCTACTGTTTCCTATGGAGATTTTACAAGCGAAAAAGGCCTCAAGTATTGACTTATCACTTATTTTTACGGCTGTAATTATGTCCAAAAAACGACAATTACGCTTGAGAAATACGCTTTGTTTGAATGACAAGGCGTTTTTTACATTATAGTCAATGAAGGAAGATTTGAAGCTTGTCTGAGGCTGTTTTTGGTCCGTATTTCACCACGTTAAACACGCTTAAATACAGCCCAAAAAACGCCGTGTGAACATACCCCAATAATGATTTTATCTTTGGCGCAGCAGATTTCTGGATGCTATAAGGCTAGGTTCACACGGCGTAATTGTGGCGCGTACAGCCGGCCCCATTGACAGTCATTACTCGTGGCGGGTATTCGCCGCTAGTAATTGACATGCGGATTTTGTTGCGCTTGCGCAGCTCACCCAGTTCCTATTTATTGGAGTCCCAAATATATTGAAGCACACTCGGCTATATTCGGAACTCCTATAAAAATGAATGGGGAGGAGTGCACAAGTGTGGCATCTACTCGTTCTTGGAGGTCGGCTCGTATAGAGCTACAAGCTACCATCAAAGGGATTTTACCAGATGGCAAAACCCTTTAAAAACACAAAAAAAAATAGTGTAAGAGTCCTCAAATGGGTTTCCACTCTAATGTATAGACTTTAATGACATCTCAGTTTGAGTTGCCACAGATATCTGGGATAGACTGCAGGGTCCCCACCAATCTAGAGAACAGGCATCACTTAACGGTATGGCCAACGTATGATGCATCCAATCAATATTCCAGAAACCTAGTGTGTATGATGCAGATTGAAATAACTAGTGTTGGACTGGAGTGTACGAGGCCCACAGGTGGAATGGATTCTGTGGGTCCATAGATGGAGTAGATTATTGGGGCCCAAAGGTGAAGTACATTCCTGGGACCCGACAGTGGAGTGGATTCATGGGACCCACCAGTGGATTGGATTCACGGGGCCCACCAGTGGAGTGGATTCACGGGGCCCAGCAGTGGAGTGGATTCACGGGGCCCACCAGTGGAGTGGATTCACGGGGCCCACCAGTGGAGTGGATTCCTGGGGGCCACCAGTGGAGTGGATTCCTGGGGGCCCCCAATGGAGTGGATTCCTGGGGGCCACCAGTGGAGTGGATTCTCGGGTCCCACCAGTGGAGTGGATTCTCGGGTCCCACCAGTGGAGTGGATTCATGGGGCCCACCAGTGGAGTGGATTTTTGGAACTCACCCCTACAGCTACTGCACGTGACTCTATCCCCTTTCTTTCTCTGCCTTTCTCCCTAAAAAGCAGCCCAGGCCTGCCATCTCTAAGGGCCCACTAGTGGAGTTATTCTTGGGGCTCACCAATTCAGTTGATTCCTGCCCTAGAGCTTTGGTTCACTACACATACTGCACGTGCCTCTTGCGTTCTGCCTCCCTTTCTCTGCCTTTCCCTCTGAAAAGCAGCCCCGGCCCTATCCTGCCCAGGGGTCCACTAGGGGTTTCCACAAGTCAAGTCTGAGCCTGAAAATAACCCAACCATACCATCTTATGCTCCATTACAGGAAAACTGGATTTAGCTTTAAAATAGCCACAAACATAACCATTCCTCAAACTTGATTAAAAGAGTTGTCCATTATAAGTACAGTAGACATGCTTCCTTCCAAAAGCAGCGCCACATCCGTCTACAGGTTGTGTCTGGTACTGCAGCTTGGTTCCATTGAAGTCTGCGGTACCGAGTACACACACAATAGTACACAGGTATCATGCAGTCTTTGGAAGAATGCAGCTGTGCTTGTCTAATTCTGGACAGGTCCATTAACTAGCAGCATAGCTTTTGTGAAACGGTCCGGTGCCCCTTAATTGCATCCAGCCTCCCCCTACATAGGACGTGCACAAAGTGTGGAAAATTGGCAAGGACGACCCAATAATGTCTGCAGGGTCAAGGTCTGATCCTGTATGAGGGGATTTGCAGGACCACAGGTAATGCTGCCTATAGATCTTTAATCAGATGAGCGTTCCCATAATATCCACCGACAGGCGGTGTCCAAGGATGAGGATTGCATACAAACAACTCTATGTACACATCCCCTATCCTTGACACGAGGTCTGAACTGCCGTCTCTGGACAATGGAACCAGTTTTAAGTGGAATTATCCTCTCACAACCAGGCTGATACCGGCCGGGAGTTATTGCTGCACAACAGTTTGGTCTTTTTAATCCAAGATTCAGAGTATTCTATTTTTTTTTCCACATTCTCTTCTTTAAAACTTTTGAGCATTTTTAGTGTTCAGTTATTGGCATTACATACAAAACTAGCATGCCGGACATAGCCAATGCATCACAGCTGTCTGCAGAGGGGATGCAACTCGAGGCCGTAGTCGTGCTTCATGATGTAATAAGCGGGACAAGCAGAAGCAAGGTGGTCCCCACTGCTTGGGCTGCATCTCATGCACTTTTATCTGGGGACTGTGCTTGCATTTCTGCAAACCCCACTGGAGGCCAGGTTTACCTCACGTTTATGGCCTCCACTGAATGTACATGCAAGACATTTATGTTAGGATATGTTCACACGGCTTATTTTGGAGCGCATTTCGCCGCGTACTGCGCTTAATACGCAGGGAAATGCGCCCCGTAATTACAGTAATCTATAGCTCTTATAGAGAACTATGGATTACGCCTCGTCCCCCGCCGGCATACAATATGATAGTATTGTATGTGCGAGAGAGATGAGTGACATGTTAATTATTCATGGAGATTACATGCCACGAGTAATGCATGTTAATGGGGCCGGCGCACCCTCCCCCCACCCCCCGTGCTTTGGGAAGACGCGCCGACTCCCAAAACACCCGGCGTATTGGGGAGAGTACTGTACGCGTCGCAATTACGCATACCCCCCGAAGGGTATATTCACACAGCGTAATTGCGGTGCATATAGTACGTGACGCAATACACTGGGTGTTTTGGGAGTCGCGCTGATCAGCGCGTATTCCCACAGCAGGAGGGAGGGGGGGGGGCAGCAGCCCACCGGTCCCACAGATGTGCATTACTCGCAGCGCATGCTCGCCACGAATAAATGACACTTATCTCTCCGTGCGTACAATATGATCGCATTGTACGTGCGGGGGGACGAGGCGTAATCCATAGTTACCGTAATTATGGGGTGCATTTCCCCACGTATTAAGCGCAGTATGCGGCGAAATGCGCTCCAAAATAAGCCATGTGAACATACCCTTAAATAAAAGACAAATAATTGCATCCATCACCCATAGATTCCCAATGTAAAAAAAATGTTTAGTGTTTGCATTTTTACTGAATATCATTATAGGGAATAGGGTAGGCTGCTGCCCTATTCCATAGCTCATTTTTTGCAATATACAGCCAGTCCCTGGGTTATGAATGGGATAGGGACTGTAGGTTTCTTCTTAAGTTGAATTTGTATGTAAGTCGGAACATATATTTATTAAATGTAACTCCAGCACAAAAGGTTTTTCTTTTTTCAGTTTTACAAGGGAAGGGTTTTATATTTATTTTGCTGTCTGTGCGGCGATTTCACCTCATTTTCTGTCTCTCATCTGCTGCGGGGGCATGCTGGCACATGTAGTTCCACAGATACTAGCTGCTGTGGAAACATGGAACTACAAGTGCCAGCATGCCACAGCAACACGTGTTAAACTAACATCTTCTAATCAGCACCCATACAATTGGTACGTGTGGTGTAGAATGCTGGCACTCGTAGTTCCACAACTACATATGCCAGCATACCAGTATAGGTTCTGATACAGTACTGTATTTTAAACTGGAGGGGGCCATGAAGGGGTGGGGGGACTGTGAGCAGTAAGAACAAACCTGCCGTGCTAGGGGCAACAGCACAAGACAAGAGCGGCGTGAGGAAAAGCTGTTTTGCCGACCTGAAGATAAAGTTTCCCAGAGCAAAGTGGAAGGAAGGGGAAAAAAAGGTGATGTTCCGGCCAGAAGACGCTGTGGGCAGAGGAAGGCTTACGTTGTTCCAGCATTATTATGGGGCGTGACTCAGTGGGTGCTATCAGCACACCGAGCTATTCCCTATAAGCCCGTGTTCACACGGCTTATTTAAGCCGTAATTGCGAGCCGGATTGCGCTCGCAATTCCGGCTTGAATAAGGTGCAGGGGCGGGCTCGGCTCGCCGGCCCCATAGACTTCCATTATCCACGGCGCGTATTGCGCCTGGATAATGTGCATGTCCGGTTTCTCCCCGCCCGGCGGCTTCGCCGAGCGGGGAGGAGCGACGGAATCCACTGTTCTCTATGAGAACAGTGGATTACCGTAATTACTGCGACGGATTGGAGCCGTACTGCAGCACAAATCCGGCGCGCAGTACGGCGCCAATCCGCGGCAAAATAAGCCGTGTGAACGAGGCCTAAGGGTACGTGTTTAGATCCGTGGATACGTGTTTGGATCCGTGTTTTGGACCCAAACACACATTTAACAATGTGCAGTGTGATTTTCAATGCAAAACACACATCGGCATTCCCCCTAATAGCGTTTAGAGAGATGCTTTACAGCAGCTTCATGGACATAAGAGCCTGTGAACAGGAGCAGACCCATTGGGCCTTATGTATGAAAACTGTCTGGCAGTAAGACTGTATTTCTTGCCCATAGCAACCAATCAGAGCTCAGCTTGTAGTTTCCTAGGGCATTATATAAAATGAAACCCGAGGTCTGATTAGTACCTACAGGCAAAAAAGACTGATAGTTTTTATACATAAGGCCCATTGACTTCCATAGGAGAGTCTTCTAGGCATACTCTGTGACCTGGAAAGAAGTCAGTGTGCAGGGAAGGGGATAGGGAAGTGTCAGACTATTACTAGACTTAGTGGCCAAAGGATTTCAAACATTTTTTTTACAGTGATACAGGAAATTAGAACATGACCAATTGTTTAACTCATGTTTTTATTTTAAACACCTTTTTTATGAAAATTTTTGGCTGTGACTTTAATTTCCCATATCACACATTCCCTTTAAAGTGACAGAAGTCACTGTATGACGTCACAGCCATCATGACATATTTGTTTTAAACTCTGGCATCTGTCACCCACTGGCTATAATGACGTCCATTTTTTGTTTAGTGGTCAGGTCCTCTTTTTGTTTGGTATTGTCTACGGACATGTTCAGACAGGTTGGGTGCACTGTGGTTTTCTGCAGCAGACTCGCAGAATAGAACCGTGGACATTACGGTAAATTCAAGATTCATAACAAATTGTGTGAATTTTTGTGTAGCAATTTTATTCTGCAAGTCCACTGCAAAAAACTTCACTGCGAACCTGAACCACCGGACCATATCCTAAGGGTATGTTCACACGGCGTACTGTACGCACGCGCAGTGCACCATGTGATTTGGAAGGACGCGCTGATCCGAGCGCACTACCATTCACTTCTATCATCAGTGGCGTGTAAGCGCCGCGAAGAAGTGACCTGTATCTTCTCTCCCCTGGCGTACGTATGCTGGAGGAGACAACGCGTAATTCATAGCTCTCTATGAGAGCTATGAATTAACGTAATTGCGGGGCGCATTTTGCGTAAAGCATAAATACGTGGTGAAATGCGTGCAGCAATTACGCCGTGTGAACATACCCTAAAGAAGCAATACCAGCAAAAAGTCTATGGTCTGGCACCATCACCAGCTACACAAGGGAAGTGCCTTTAGGGTATGTTCACACAGCGGTTTTTGAAGAGTAAATTTACGCTTTCAAATCAGCTTAAAAACCGCCTGATTTAGAGGCTTATTTTGAAGCATTTTTGGAAAAATCCTATCCCCATTTTTTCCTATGTAAATGAAAAAAACTTGCAGCACTCACAAAAGTTTGGAAAAAAGTAGAGCTTTATTCCATATCCACAGGCGACGTTTCGGCCAAAAAAGGGCTTGAAAAAGGCTCTATTAGGAGCCGAAATGTCATCTGTGGATATGGAATAAAGCTTCACTTTTTTCCAAACTTTTGTGAGTGCTGCAAGTTTTTTTCATTTATGTAAGCATTGACCTGTGACAAATGTCTTTGGGTGGTTTCACACGGTGCGTTTTTTTCAATGCGTTTTTTGTGCAGGAAGGCACAGCAATTAATGCTGTACATTGCTGCCCAAAAATCGCGGTACTTACCGTGATTTTACCGCGAATTTACCTCGATTTTTGCAGCGATTTTTGTGCTGCAATGTACAGCATTAATTCCTGTGCCTTCCTGCACAAAAAAGGCATTGAAAAAACGCATCAAAAACGTACCGTGTGAAAGCACCCTTACATTTGCTGGCACCCAGCTTCATATTGATTGTAGGGAGTGTTACCTATTTTTCACTAATTGACATTTTTTCCTATGGGGATTTAGAAGCGAAAAACGCCTCAAGAATTGACGTCACTTATTTTTACGGCCGTAATTGCATCCAAAAAAACGGCTCGCAATTACGCTTGTGAAATACGCTTCATGTGGACAACAAGATGTATTTTACATTATATTCAATGAAGGAAGATTTGAAACTTGTCTTGAGGGTAATTTTGGGCCATTTTTCAGCGCGTAAAACGCGTTAAAAACGGCCAAAGAACGCCGTGTGAACATACCCTTATGGCCCAGTTATTGGCTTCATTCTGGTCCCCTGCTGTATCACGTGACTGGTGCTTATTCACTGAAAGCTAAAGTGTGTTATATTTGGACTGAAAGTTATTTTTTTGTATTAATTTTCATGGCAGTATCTATTTCAATAACCACAGAAAGTGACTCCCCGACCACACATAACGCAGTGTTGCTTTCAGCAAGTCTGCATGCCGGTCACATAAGAGCCAAGATGACAACAAAAGGAAAATTAACCTCGCTGCCATTTACATCATGTAGCTGGGTCATGGGCCGGACACAGAAAATTTGTCGAGAGCGCTCCCTTAATTGTTATTTGTTGCTTCGGCTGAAATTAAAGGTTTTTCATAGTTTTACAAAGCTCCTGCGCTGATTCACCAAGCATTCAAATTCACGTTCAATAAATACCAAAACCCAAGTCTATCTAGCAATACAAAGTGCAAAGTAAAAATCCACTTTGAGTTAATTGTGCACATTGCCCACGTGCCATTTGACAACTACTTCGGTACCCAAGTGCTTTCAGACTATTTTGACAATTTGTACAAGTATGAAGCCATTTTAGCAATTTTTCAGAACAGAAAAAAGGTGAAGGTTGGCTTAGACACAATTATGTTTAGATAATAATGCAGCTTTCCTGCAAGTAAAAATCCATATTTTTTTTTTTTTCCAAAAAAAGGACAATTTTGTATGTAATCACAAGTTCATTAGTCTGTGAATCAATAGACTGATGTGAAGCTTCTTGCATCTCACAGTAAATGACTTAAAGGGGTATTCCCACCACAATGATTAGGTTTAAACATTTAGACAAATGTAAATAAAGACAATTACTGAATACATTGCTGTTCTGATTTTGCTTCCTTTTAGAGCTAGAGCATTTCTTATCTCCCTGCTTGTGTATACAAGCTTTCCTAGGTTACTGACCACCTCTCTTAAGAGCACTGGTTGAGATCGTGATGTGACTCCCTGCTGTTTCTTATCAGCAGCACAGGAGTTTATGTTTGTAACTAACAGATTTTGATCAATAACGCATAAATATTCCAATATTCCAACGCGTTTCCCCCCTAGATACTGGGGTTCATCAGGGAAAAATTGCAGTTGATAACAACAATACGGAACATCTAAGGACCTGCTTGGACCTGTCTCAGTAATCAGATAGCGGGGATCTGTACATGACTTATCCTGGACCCCGTCCTCTATCTTACCAGCCCTGTTTTTCCATCATTAAGGGACGTGAGATATATTTATTGCATACATCTTGTTGTTTTTTCCTTAGATGTTCCCTATTGTTGTTATCAACTGCAATTTTTCCCTGATGAACCCCAATATCTAGGGGGAAACGCGTTGGAATATTGGAATATTTATGCGTTATTGATCATCTTCCTATGACGCATCATCAATTCATAGTATTATTGAACATCAAACGTATATTGTCTGTTGTATTGTTATTTATCACAGCACTTTTTTTTTTTTTGGCACTCCATTTGTGGTATATGTGTTTTTCTTTTTTTCATTTAGATGTAGCTAGGGACAGGTTAAGTTTAGGTTCCAGTGTGGGGGCGCCATTATTGGGGGCGATTTCCCCATTTTTGAGGCAGACAGGTCCTTGATAGGGTATATTTGAGGTGTCTCTTCGTTTTCTTTCTCAATTCTTATTTATTTTTATTAAAAGTTATGTTTTATGTATCTTTATTCTAGGTGTTATACCTGTAGTTGTTTTGGTTTAAATTGTATTGGTATACCCAGAACTTCATTTCATTATATCAAGTGTTCTCTACACCTATACATCGTGCTTAAGTAGAGTACATGGTAGTGTTTGTGTAACAGATTTTGACCCTTCAGAGGTCTGTAGCCTTTTGCACTGTTGTTAATACTCCTCCGTCACCATTTTTCCACAGGCTACTGTATAGGAAATTAAAAATGAATACAATTAAGAAAATTATGGACTTTTTTTTTTTTACAAGCCAAAAAAAAAACCCATCAGCAACCGTGTGAAAGAAGCCTGAGGAACCTAGGGCTCTATCTACATCATATTTCCTACCTCTGTCACAGGTGGGGTGGCAAGAGGAGAGGACCAACAGAAGACACAAACTACCTGCTAAGAAACAAGAATCCCATACAGAATTAAAGCGGGGTATTCCTACCAGCAATATCCCATCACCCGACAATAATGTAATCAATTTGTCTGATAGACCGTAGAAAGGGTAATATCTCTCCTTGGGGAGAGCACCATATAGGTGTGTGGAGATTTGAAATTGCCTTTTGCACTCCACTAGGCATCTGCATATCACAAGGCAATATGGGAAAGGAGCTGAGAAGCTCAAGCGCCCTCTGCTGGATGTAACAATTCCTCAATTTGATTTTGACCCGCTTAGTCTTTAGAAAGCAAAAGGGATATTAGCCAAACCAGTATCACTCATCTGCATACAGCTGTTTCAGGGTTTTGCCCCTCATTAGTGCAGAGCAGAGTGCTACTGGCTGGTTGGGTGGGAGACAATCAGTGGCTCAGAAAGGGGAATATCTCTCCTTGAGGAGAGCACCATATAGGTGTGTGGAGATTTGTAATTGCCTTTTGCACTCCACGAAGTATCTGCATATCACAAGGCATTGTGGGAAAGGAGCTGAGAAGCTCTTTGAATACTCAGGAACTTTAGTCTCTAGCTCCAACATTTTTAATTGGGGTGAAGACTTAGGGCTTGTTCACACGACGTTTTGGATGCGTTTTACGGATCCGTTTTTAACCTGCGAAAACTGAATGCAAACTGCATCCAAAAAGCGGATCCAGAAAACGCAACAGCTGATCCTTTTTTGGATGCGTATTGGATGCGTTTTACGGATCTGTTTTTTGGATGCGTTTTTTCCATGCTTTATTTAAATCAACCTATCAAACTGCAATTTAAATATAATATAACCTATCAATGGCCAAGAAAAAACCCTTTTTTTTTTACCTAGTGTCAATCAAGTGTACATACACCTATGATTTTAGAACCCGCCCCCTATTTTTTTTTTCAAATCAACCAATACTTTTCAAACCCACCCCATGTAAATTAATTAATAACAATCATTTATTAACTAAATCATTTAAACTAAATATATATTTAGTATAAAAATATATATTTATATAAATATACATTTATAATATTATATACATTTATATTACATATAAATACTATACAAAAGTATATTTATATATATATAAATATACTATTACATACATTTTATAATATATATATATATATATATATATATATATATATATATATATATATTTAATATAAATATATATTTATAGACATTTATAAACTAAATATAACCCAAACATAATATTCAAATTTTATATTTTATTTAAATCCGATGCGTTTTACGGATGCGTTTTTTGGCATCGAAAGCGGATCCAAAACGCACCCAAATGTATGCTGCGCTTTTGGATCCGGTTTCGGGATGCCAAAAGCGCACTCCATTATTTCCTATGGGGATTTCTCTTGCGTAAAACGCAAGAAGAATTGACATGTCAATTCTTAAAACGGATCCGAAAAGCGGATCGCGAAAAGCGCATCGGCCATCACTCGTGTGAACAGCGATGCGCTTTTGCCATTGAAAGCAATGTTAATCACACTGACAATTGTTAGATCCGTTTTGCGGATCCGTAAAACGGATCCGTAAAACGGATCACTAAAAAGGCGTGTGAACAAGCCCTTACATATTTTCGCCTGTAAATTGCACTAGTAAAAAATCTTTAGGATGAGGAATAAACACCAGTGCCTAGAGCTAGGAATAACACAGGACATGCTAGAGATAGTTCACTGACTGGATGAATTGTCAGGAGAACCACACTGGTCACAGTGGTTTTGGTCCATTTATAGACCTTAAAGCTAAAAGTGTTAAAATGTCCCCACAAGGCGAACTCTCATATATTGATCATTTTGTTGATAATACATATCTGCATATTGTCAAGTATATAGCCCAATTAGCAGCATTCAATACAGCTAACATTTAGCTCATAAACACAACATATATGTATATATCCCATAAATACCTGACTCAGTGATACAATTACTTAGAAACCAAAGGAAGAGTGCACAGGGTTTGTGCCCTCTTCCTTCACTTTTTAAGTAATTGTATCACCGAGTCAGGTATTTATGGGGTATATACAAATGTTGTGTTTAGGAGCTAAATGTTAGCTGTATTGAATGATGTTAATTAGGCTATATACTTGACAATATGCAGATAAGTATAATTATGTACTGGTCAATGTAGGGATGAGTAGCACTTATTTCTGCGTGGGTACCTTGCTTTCGTTTTCTTTTTTAATTTGTATAACCTGTTTTCAGTTTATAGTTGGGAGGGGGGGTGGGGGCGGCGGCTTTTCTCCGCGATGAGAGGAGAACAGCCCTCCCATTGAATTGTTCATATTCCGTCCGGAAACCGGACGGAAGAATGAACATGTTCAATGTTCTGCCGCCGGACCGCCGGCGGCAAAACCGTCGGGCGGAAAACCCGTGCAGTGGGGACTGCTGCACGGGTTTTCCATAGAGCACAATTGTGCTCATTTTCGGTCGGTTTTTCAGGCGGTCTGAAAAACCGCAAACCGGCTGAAAAACCGGCCGAAAACCCGTGCAGAGGGGACATGGCCTTAAAGTGTAAGGGGCCGTTCACTCGGCTTATTTCGCCGTGGATTGGAGCCGTACTGCGCGCCGGATTTGTGCTGCAGTACGGCTCCAATCCAACGCAGTAATTACGGTAATCCACAGTTCTCATAGAGAACAGTGGATTCCGTCGCCCCTCCCTGCTCGGCGAATCCGCCGGGCGGGGAGAAAGTCACCTGCAATATGCGCCGTGGATAATGCAAGTCTATGGGGCCGGCGGGCAGCGCCCCCGCTCCTTATTCAAGACGGAATTGCGAGCGCAATCCGGCTCGCAATTACGGCTTGAATAAGCCGTGTGAACACGGCCTAATAGTTGGGAGAGCCTGGCGGTCACGGACATTCAAACTACGCCACCGAGTGACAGGAAATGATATTGCCGTGTCCATGGTTTATCTTTATCATTCATTTCATAAGAAAAAACGACTGCAGGTTCCACTAGATCACAGCAGATCTTTACAGCAGAGGAACAGAGATAAGTAACATACAGTATTTTTACTTGTAAGGCGTTCGCTTTGCTTTGTCTGTAATGAACATTACTACCGACGTCAAGAATGACTGCAGAAATTGTTTAAACCAAATTACAATTGAGTTTGAAGACTTTCATGTGGATAGACGACTTACATGTGGAGTTTTTAAATAGATGCCTTCATCTTTGAGTTTCTTTTTACCCTGAACAAAGCCTCATGAGTTTAATGTATGTCAAAGTCTACAAATTAGAATTTCTATTTTTTGCAGGGTGGTTTTTAACTTTTTTTTTTTTTTTTTTTAAGAAAATGTTACAGAACTCACCCTCTCTCTTATGATGAGAGGTTTGTCATTTCTGCCTTTCTTCTTTCCTTGAGTATTACTTCATAGCCCCATTGTGATATGCGAATTAGATCTCACAGCAAATGGTGTCAAGCATAGGTACATATAGAACAGAATTAACTTTGGGGGAATTGAGCAGTCGGTGCCACACGTAAGGCTCTGTTCACATCTGGGGGGGGGGGGGGGTTAAATTACATTTCCAATGAAGGAATAGTGCAACATTTAGCGCTATTCTAGCCGTCAAAAGAATGGAAGTCTCAATGGGACCCTGGCAGACCTAAATATATGTCAAGAGGGCCCACTGGTTACCGTTTGGATCCATTGTATGGAATTCAGGGCAAATTCATAGCATGCCTTTTATAATGAGAAATTGCTGTGGATTTTCGTTACTGATTCGACCATTTGTCAGGCATGTCACTGTAATAAAGATATTGCTAGATATTATAAAGACATTTTAGAAGCTTGACGGAACAAACCTGCTACAGTAGCTCTCGCCAGCGACTCTTGGACTTACATATACTTGCATCATAGTATTGCTTCCTGATTAAAGCCATGAATAGCCAACAGGGATTTAGCAGGTTCATTCTAGCAAATAGTGGGAATATAAAATATATCTATATCTATCTATCTATATCTACCTATATATATAATAAAATATAAAAGCCTGGATCACTACTGATAAAAAACTCTGATACGCCAGGAGAGTTCTATAACCATAGATACTGCAAAAAACGCACATGGACCTAACAGTATAGAAATAATGACGTGAAGGAAGCTATCACCTCAGTTAAAAATGGGGTTTTACCCTCAGCTGAAGACTAAAAGGCTTGCCCCACGGCCTGATATTTTGGTCGGTTTATGACTCCAACCTGTCCTTCAAACCGCACAACCAATCCCTTACCTCTGCCTTTGCCTCCACCTGAAAAATATCTCCCGAATCCGCTCATTCCTTAACCTTGAAAGCACAAAAATGCTAGTGCATGCCCTCATCATTTCCCGCCTAGATTACTGCAACATCCTTCTCTGTGGCCTCCTATCTAGCACTCTTGCTCCCCTCCAACCATCCTCAACTCTGCTGCCCGTCTTATCCATCTCTCTCCTCACTCCTCCTCTGCCTCTCCCCTCTGACAATCCCTTCACTGGCTACACATTGCCCAGCTAATCCAGTTTAAATTAGTAACCTTGACCTACAAGGGTCGCCATAACCTCTCCCCTCCATACATCTCTGCTCTAATCTCAAGATACCTCCCCTCTCGCAATCTCCGCTCCTCACAGGACCTTCTGCTCTACTCTCCGCTTATCAGCTCCTCACAAAACCGTCTCCAAGACTTCTCCCATGCTTCCCCCACACTCTGGAACTCACTGCCCCAACACATCAGACTCTGCCCCTCTCTCACCAGCCTCAAAAGCCACCTGAAAACCTCTCTCTTCAGGATTGCCTATGACCAACAATAACCGTGTTGCACCGCTCCGCCCCACAAACACGTCTGCCCCTCACCTTCTGTCTCTTCCCTCCTTCCTTGTAGACTGTAATTCCTCACGGGCAAGGCCCTCTCTCCTTCTGTACCAGTTGTTAGTTACTTATTGTCAATTTGTAATTGTTTGACCAATGTTATGTATGCAACCAGAATGTACAGCGCCCTGGAACCAAGGGCGCTCTAAAATAAATAATAATAATAATAGAAACCATCTAAAAACCGACAAGCAACGCTCCCCCATAGACTTTAATAGAAAATCTATGCAGCAGTCCCCACTAAACAGATTTTCTGCCAGACGGTTTTTGACACCGCCGGCGGTCCGAAAAACTTAGAACAGGTTCATTCTTCGGTTTTTGCCATGGAAATGCACCCTAAGACTAAAATGTAATGGAGGTGATGAGTCTTCTCCTCCCGACCACCCTCTGTAACCCAGACACAAATATAAAGCAAAGAAAATGTATTCATTCTTAGTTACAGCATTAACAGCTATGGCAAGTACTGGGCAGAGCCGCTATTTACCAACTATTAAAGCTAATGTTGAACACCTGACGGCCTCCCTCCATGACAGATTGGACCCTTTTAACAAAGTATGGTCTGAGTGGGCTGATTATTGGACCCTTCATCCACCCTGACGGCCATGCCACATCACTCTACCCTCCCTCCTCTCCCCTTCTTATTTATTAAGTAAAGTTAAAATAAGGTTAAGTAGCACCAGAAAAGACAGTATGGGCGCGTCCCCACTGCACAGGACAAATACCGGACGGTTTGCCGGCCGGTATTTGTCCTGTTTTGCGTCCGGGGGGGGTGGGGGTGTTGATGGGGGCGGCTTTTCTCCGTGATGAGCGGAGAAAAGCCCTCCCCCTCCACATTGACATGCACAGATTCCGTCCGGAAACTGGACGGAAGAATGTGCATGTTCGATGTTTTGCGGCCGGACCGCGGGCGGAAAAACCGTGCAGTGGGGACTGCTGCACGGGTTTTCCATAGAGCACCATTGTGCTCGTTTTCGGCCGGTGGGGACATGCCCTATAACTCCAGACAGGGGGTCTTCTTGGGTGTACAATAAATATACTACATATGCTAAAAATACAAACAGCGCAGTAAAAATGGCATATGGCATTTTTCTGTATGTATTTTAGCCACAACAAAGGAAAAAAATGCATAGCATTATCTATATAATAAAATATTTAAAAAAATAAAGTGAAAACCATTTCATATATATGGGTAACTTCACACGGTCAAATTTCGGCGCACATTTTGTGTCTTATTTGCTCTAATACGGCCGAGATGCGCGCTGAAATTACGGTAATCCATAGTTCTCAGAGAACTATGGATTACGCCTCCTCTCCCTGCTCGTACAATACGATCATATTGTACGCGTGGGGAGATAAGTGACATGCGCCACGAGTAATGACAGTCTATGGGGACGGCGGGCTGCTGGCTCCCCCGTGTCGCAGGAGTACGCGCCGATCAGTGCGACTCCCAAACTGTACGCCTCGCAATTACACCATGTGAAGATATCCTTAAACTAAAAAAATAAATAAATAACTTACTATATAAAAAAAAAATGTGCAAGTGCAAAGCATTTCATGCAGTCCCCTACTTACATCGTTCCGACTTACATACGTCCCCTAGTTACAAACGGAGACTTAGCCCGTGTTCACACGGCTTATTCAAGCCGTAATTGCGAGCCGGATTGCGCTCGCAATTCTGGCTTGAATAAGGTGCAGGGGCGGGGGCGCTGCCCGCCGGCCCCATAGACTAACATTATCCACGGCGCGTATTGCGCCTGGATAATGTGCATGTCAGTTTCTCCCCACCCGGCGGATTCGCCGAGCGTGTAGGAGCGACGGAATCCACTGTTCTCTATGAGAACTGTGGATTACCGTAATTACTGCGACAGATTGGCGCCGTACTGCAGCGCAAATCCGGCGCGCAGTACGGCGCCAATCCGCGCCGAAATAAGCCGTGTGAACGGCCCCTTATGGGGCGTGGTTGACATTCAACACTGAGTCACGCCCCATGATAACCAAGTGCCAGCATGCCACAGCAGCACGTGAGATACAGAACGTTAGGTGAAATCTTCTAAAAAAGGGCACAGAGCAAAACAAATGTAACAACTGTTCCCTGCACTATCCAAAACAAAAAAAAAAAAAAAAAATTTGGCTGGATTTACATTTAATAAATGTACCTGTTCCGACTTACATACAATTTCAACTTAAGAACAAACCTACAGTCCCTATCCCGTTTGTAATCTGGGGACTGCCTGTATTAAAAACAAAAAAAAGGAAAAACCGCTGCACTCACAAAAATGAAAAAATGTGCTTTATTCCAGGTCAGGCCTGTGAGTGCAGCGTTATTTCCTTTTTTGATTATTTGGCCCGTGACGTGGGTCATTTCTGCTTGCACCCAGCTATATATTTTTGCATTTAGTAGTGCTTCCTTTTTCCTTGGTCTATATATTAAAAATATATATAAGGAAATAGAATATAAATACAGATAACGTGCAAGTGCATAACATTTTAGATATTTATATATATATATATATATATATATATTAATTAATACTAATAATAAAGTGCAATTCTGCTATACATTTTTTTAGCCTATTTATGCTTTTAGTCACTACAATAATACATTTTATGGACTAGATCTCTGAGTTATGCTGCCTTTTCTTGTGGTACTTGTCCTTATTTTAAAGGGGTGATACCACTATAGACTTTGATGGCATATCACTATTCCATCAAAGTCTAAAAGGTGCCAGTGCCATGTTCCTGTCCGCTTTGAAAGGGGTGTTCTCCTGGTACAAAATGCTCCATAGTCCATCAGGGCTTAATGAAAATTAGAAGAAAAGAAGCATACTTAACTTCCAGGCGCTGTCGTTCCATCGCCGCGCCCGCCCCGGTGATCCTGGCAGTGGACTTGCCGTTGACAGGCTACAGCAGTCACAGGCATGTGAACGTTGCAGCCTGTAGTTGACTGCACCTATCATATGAAGGATGAACAGGCAAGTCTACTGCTGACGATGGAACGACAGAGCCTGGGAGGCACGTGTGCTTTTTTTTTTCTTCTAATTTTCATTCTGTCCCGACAGACTAACGAGCATTTTATAATGTTGGAACAACCCTTTAATGTAATTGTAATCTTTATATATGCACACATTAGCTTGGTTAGAACTGTTGCCTTGCAGCATTGGGGTCCAGGGTTCAAACCCCATTAACGAAAATGTCTTCATGAAGTTTGTCTGTTCTCCCTATGTTTGTGTTTCTTCTGGGTCTTAGGCCTCGTTCACACGGCTGATTTGGGGTCGGATTTCAGCCGTATTGCGCTCCAATACGGATTAAATCCGTCCCTGTCATTACGGTAGTCCACAGTTCTCATAGAGAACTATGGATTCTGTCTCCTCTCCCTGCTCGCATACGCCAAGTGGGGAGAAAGTGACACGCACATTATCCTGGCGGGATACGCGCCGTGGATAATGAATGTCTATGGGGCCAGCGAGCCGCCCTCAACCCCTCCCCGCTACACGGCAGCCGGCGTAATTGCAGGCGAAATCCGTCCCCGCAATTACGCCAGCAATAAGCCGTGTGAACTTCGCCTTACAGTTTGCCCCACACTTCAAAACATACTTATAGGTTAATCTGATACTACCCTGGACGCCCAATTTGCCCCAGATAGATTGCTGATTAGTCCTATTACATCTTCAATACACAGATCTCACTCAAGAAATTGAACATGGATGAAACATATACTATTCTCAAATTAAGTCCTTGATACTCACTCTTATTACCATTTGTTAAAAATCACTAACCCCTGACGTACTTATTGCATCTTTATAGACGACAGCAAAATATCCTTCCTCAATGGCATATTGGGAAATATCATTTAACATAACACATAGATCACGTTTCCCCATATAGAGGTTCCTTTTGGGTAACTCCACTAGTGATGCCTGCTCAAAATTGGGAAGTCCACACGCCAACTTACTACATTGTCTACGGTCTTGTCCTCGTATTCAAACCTTTTGGTCTAATGTTCAACAGTTTGTGATCACCCATTTACTTCCGTCTTGCCCATAGATATGGAGTCTTTTTGGCATTCTCCCTTCCGACTGTACATACGAACCAATATCTTATAAAGACCTGTGGCCTTATGCATCAGCAGCAGCTAGAAGAACTACATTACATTGTTGGATACAACACAACTGTCCAACCATGAAATTATTTTTAGACAAATTATCTCATATTTTTCGCATGGATTGTGTTGAAACTGCAATCCACAAAGAAAATAAGCCAAACAATTCTTTAAAGTATGGTCCACCTTTACTGCCATCTTTCCAACTCATATAAAAACTAAAACTTAACCCCTTAAGGTCTAAGCCTGTTTCGGACATAAGCAATAAGCCCTTTTTTAAGCTCTGACAGGTGTCACTGTGTCACTTTATACGGAAATAACTTTTTTTAGATTGTTTTCTCGTGACACATTGTACTTTAAGTTAGCAATTATTCTTGGTCAAAACAATCCTTGTTGATCTGTGAAAAATATCAAAATGTTGTGAACATTTGGAAAAAAATTTGCCATTTTCAAAGTTTAAAAATTTCTGTTTGTAAGACAAATAGTCATACTGAACAAAATGGTAAATAATTAACATCTACACTATGTCTACTTTATATTGGCAGAATTTTTTAAATTTGTAGCAAATTTTAACATTTTAAGAAAATTTGCAACAGAGATTTTTTAAGGACCACTCCAATTATGATGTAGTTTTAAGGTGCCTGTATGTTAGACTCCATCTAAGAAACTGCACCCCTCAAGGTATTCAAAACAACGTTTCTAAACGTTGTTAATCCTTTAGGGGTTTCACAGAAATGAAAGCAAAGAAGAGGTGAAGTTTCAAAATTTCCTTTTTTTTGGCACATTTAAAATTTTTATCTATTATTTACTGGAACAAAGTAGAAAACAATAAAATGCAACTCCACATCGATTCCCCCAATTCTGCTGTGTCCAGCGATATACCAAATGTGGCCCTAGTGCGCTACTTGAATCCACCACAAGCCTCAGAGTAGGAGGAGGGACGTGCCGGACTCTGGGGTCTCATTTTCATTAGGATATATTTTAGGCATCATTACAGGTTTGCAGATGCCCTAAGGTGCTAAAACTTAATACACACCTCTACAAGCCCCCACATTGGAAACAACACTGCTTAAGGAATATATCCAGGGTGTTTTAAGTATATCAACCCCACAGGTGTTTCACAGATTTTTTTTAACAGTAGGATGTGAAAATAACAAATTTAATTTTTTTCCCAATAAAATGCAGTTTTAGCTGAAAATGTTTCATTTTTTTCAAGGAATCCTGGAAAAAAGCACTGCAAAACTTATAACACAATTTCTTCCAAGTTCGGCAATACCCTATATGTGGGTGTAAACTGCCGTTTGGGCACATGGCAGGGCGTAGAAGGGAGTGAGCACTATATGGCTTTTGGAATGCAGATTTTGGTAGGTACCATGTCGTATTTTCAAAGCCCCAAAGTACCAGCACAGGTGAAACCTTCCAGAAGTCACCCCATTTTTGATTCAATACCTCTCATAGATCTCATCTAGGGGTGTATTGTACAATTTGGGCGCACAGGTGTTCTACAGGTTTTTTTTAGCTTTGGGCCATGAAAAACAAAAAAACACCTGCAGTTCCGCCATATTTTTTGGGTTTCATTTTTACAGTGTTCATCGTGCAGGATAAATGACAGGATAAATTTACTATGTGGGTCGGTACAATTACAATAATATAAATTTTATATAGTTTATGTTTTGCTACTTTTACACAATAGAAATGTGTTTGTAAAAAATTGTGTTTTTATTTCGTGATAGTCTGACAGCCAAAACCTTTTTTTATTCTGTATGTGTAGCTGGTTATGGGCTTGTTTTTTGCAGGATGAGTTGACATTTTATTGGTACCATTATGGGGTTCATATGACACTTTGATCTCTTTTTATCAAGGTTTTTGGGAGGCAGAATGAACAAAATACAGCAATCCTGGTAGTGTTTTTTTTATTGTTTTTACAGCGGTCATCCTGAGGGATAAATGACATGCTAGCTTTACTCAGTAGGTCGATACGATTACAGCGATACCTAAATTGTATTTTTTTTTATGTTTTACTACTTTTACTCAATAAAAATACTTATCTAGAAAAGAAAACACGTTTTTGTATCGCAATAGACTGTGAGCAATAACTTTTTTATTTTTTCTATGTACAGAGCTGTATAGAAGCTTGTTCTTTGCAGGATGAGTTAGCGTTTTCATTGGTACCATTTTGAGCGAAACGTGACTTTTTGATCGCATTTTAATCCGTTTTTGGAAGGCAGGATGAAGAATATATGGCAATCCCTGGAGTGTTTTTTAAAGATTTTTTACAGCACTCACCGTGCCGTATACGTAACGTGTTAGTTTTTGCTGGGTGACACAATTACGGTGATACCTAATTTATATATTTTTTATGTTGTAACAGTTTAAAAACAAAAGGTTTTACTGTGTAAAACAATACTTATTCATTGCTCTCTGCCGATTGCCATAACTTTTTAATTTTTCCATAAATGGAGCTGTGTAACGGCTTTTCTTGCAGGACAAACTGCCGTTTCCATTGGCACCAATTTGGGGTTCATATGACCTTTCCATCACTTTTTATTCCATTTTATGCACAGCAGGATGAACAAAATCACAATTCTGTCATTGTTTTTTGGGATTTTTTTTTTAACGGCATTCAGTGTACAGATTAAATCTCATGACAGATGTACAGGTTTGGTCATTACATACGTGGAGATACCAAATATGTGTACTTTTTTTTAATTTTTGATCTTTTTTAGGGTGATTAGTATTTGTAATGGATAATGGGCGGCCTGCGTGTTTTACTGTATTTTTTACTTTTATTTTTTTTTACACTTTCACTTTTTATTTATTATTTTTAGTTTTTTCACTTGTCCCACAATGGGACTATACTCAGCAAAGGTCAGATTGCTGGTATAACCGATTACAACACATCAGGATGAATGATAGTTGGCAGTGTATTATGCCAATTGTCATCCAGCCTCCGGGTGGGTCTGACAGGACTACACCATAGACAACCCGGAGACCATTTTGTGCCCCCCAGTTGTCATAACTGTTCTGCGGGGCTTCCGATGGAGGACAGAGGAGCTCCCTCCCTCTATCAAACTCCTTAGCTGCCTTAAAGGGAACCTGTCACCTAGGTTATGCCCCACTGGCTGAGGACAGCACAAGCTAGTGTCAGACCTGCTGTTGCCAGCAGTTTTAGAGCATTTACCCCTCAAATCTTATTCATGAGCAGGTGTTAGCCCCTCCCACCAAAGGCTAGCCCCGCCCACTGTCAGTTATTCTCATGTTTCTACCTGAGAATGGGTAGGTTTATCAGTTGAGGTGGGCGGGGCTAGACTCAGGTGGGCGGGGCATAAAACTGACTCTGAATGACTCTTCGAATGACTCTTCTGGCTGAAAACTGCAGATTGAGCATTAAATACGCGAAAACTCCAGCATCTTACAGAATAAGGGACACAGTGCTGGGAACAGCAGGTCTGACACTACCTTGTGCTGCCCTCAGCAAGGGGGGCATAATCTATGTGACAGGTTCTCTTTAATCGCTATTGATCACGGCTGCTAACGGGTTAAATGGCCCAGAATGGAGTTACCTCTGCTCCGAACTGCAGCAGCCCGGCGGTCAATCAACGCCAGGCCCCTGCAGCGATCATGCGGGCACAGCTCCTGTGCCCGCACGATCACTATGACGTTCCTGTAGTTCATGGTGCATTAGCAGGCACTGCAGCATGATGTACAGGAACGTCAAGGTGGGTTAAGAGGTTAAAGACTGCATCAGTCTGACCACGTGGTATTTAGAGAATCAGCTTGCAGGAACTCCTCTTACTCTCTCAGAATGGATATTATAATTTATACAGTTAGATACATAAATACAGGGATACCCCATTATCCACCGGGGTAACATTCCACAAAAGTGTGATGTATAATGAAACGACAGATAACGAGGCAGAGAAAAAAAAAAAAGAGTACAGTATAATGTAATAATTTAACGAGGCATAAAGAACATTTTAAGGGGGATACAGTAAAAGATAATACAGACAGTCCCCGACTTACAACGTTCTGACTTACATCTGTCCCCTAGTTACAAACAGAGACTTATGAGACATGCTGGCACTTGTAGTTCTATGTTCCACAGCATATAGTAGCTGTGGAACGACAAGTTCCACCATGCCACTGCAGAACATAAGGTGAAAATAGGGTGGAATCTTCATAACAGGGGCACGGACAACAAAACAAATGTAAAGACCCTTTCCTGTACTTTCCAAAAATAAAAACATACCTTTTGTGCTGTAGTTACATTTAATAAAAGTACCTGTTCCGACTTAAATACAAATTCAACTTAAGAACCACACTATAGTCCCTAACCTGTTCGTAACCCAGGGACTGCCTGTAATTGATAATAAACTGATATAATTTACACACATACGTATTGTATATGTATATATACCTATGTCAATGACCAAGTGCGTAGGATTTTATATAGGTGTCTGTGAAGAAGATTTACCGCAGAGCTGACTATCACATCTAGAACTACTGTAACTACTGTGACAAATGTCTGATATTTATCGGGCACAGAAAGCAAAGTATATTTTGAGCACAGATGAAATGCAAATGAATCTTTCATGAAATGACATGCATGCATCACTTAAACTTTGTACTAACCAAAAAGTTGGACTGCAGTCAAAGCTGAACAAAACATGTTCTAATTCCTGTGTGGAGCCTCGGATCTTAACAGATGGCAACTAATCTGTAAACAAGTTATGCGATAATCAAAATGCACTTCTAGGTCTATCCATAAATACATAGGAGCAAATAGGTTGCAGCACTGACATTGTGAAGGGCACAGATACGATGAAACCATCAATAAATGCCACAGTGAACCAAACAAATCTGTGAGTGGTTTTTTTTTTCTTACGCTTCACTTTTAATGTTTTTATTCATGTGAGGACTCTGTAAAGTGACAAGACAAATAAAATGTGCGATTTCTATTTTTTTCCCCCAACAAGAGCCCAGTTAGCCAAGGCAGTAAAATCCATCTAATGCCAAAACGTAACACACAAATACTAAAATCTAAAAATACAACACAAAAACTGGAAGCCATTTCATTCTGTTCTGCGAGTTGTTCCTGAGTAGACGTAGATATGACAGAAATATATTAAAGGGAACCCTTCATCTGAACTTAGGGTGCTTCCACACACAGATGCGTTTTTGGTATGTTTTTTGTGCCGCAATGTACTGCATTAATTGCTGTGCCTTTCTGCACAAAAATACGCATCAGAAAAATGCAACAAAAACGCACATGCGCTTTTTGTACAGAAAGGCACAGCAATTAATGCAGTACATTGCGGCACAAAAAATACACCAAATACGCACCAAAAAAACACACTGTGTGAAAGCACCGTAAGGCTGTGTTCACACGGCTTAATTTGGAACAGATTTCAGTCCGTAATTCGCGCCGTACAGCGCGAATTACGGCTGAAATCATCCCAGTCATTACGGTAATCCACAGTTCTCATAGAGAACTATGGATCACGTCTGCTCTCCCCGCTCGCGAAATACAGCGAGCGGGGAGAGAAGTGACATGTCAATTATTCACGACGTATACGCGCCGTGGATAATGAATGTCTATGGGCTGGCGAGCTGCCGGCCCCTCCACCCCCGCTCCGGAGCACACGCCGTAATTGCGGGTGAAATCCGTCCCGCAATTACGGCGTGAATAAGCCGTGTGAACATAGCCTTAGGGTGCTTTCACACGGCTTATTTGGACGCCGTTTTGGGACGCGGTTTCAGAGTGTTTCCGTGCCCAAAGCAGTATCCAAAACACCTCCAAAACGCCCCCAGTTCATTTAATTGACTCCTATGTAAAACAGCGTTGTAGTTCACACCCGATGAGGTTTTTACACGCTTCTTTGGAAGCTGTTTTGGGCACTGAAAAAGAAGTTTCAGAAAAATATGCGAGTTTTTAAGCACATTTCTCGGCGCGTTTTTTTTACCTGGCTATAAATTTGTATGGGTGAAAACAGCGTTGAAAACCTTGTTCAAAAGCGTGGCCAGAAACGAGTCTAAAACCTCTTCTGAAGAAGCGTGTTTCAGGCAAGGTTTTGATTCTGTTTTGTGAGCGAAAACGCTCCGAAAACAGCATCAAAATAACTGTGTGAACATACCCTTACCCTTTACAACTGGGGCAGATTTGCAGGTACCCTCCAATCTTCCTGTGGCCTAAGATAGCAAAGGTGTCTGTAATAAGAGGTGTTACATTTCCCATCCTCAAAACCCCCAAAATTACAAAAAAAATACATTGCTGTACTTGCACAGGGGCTGCCTCTGGTATTACAGCTCAACCTTTTTCCATTCGACAGGAGATAAGCTGCAATACCAGACACAACCTATAGACAACAATGGAGCTGTTTCTAGAGAAAGCAAACTTTCTACTCCTAGACATTCTTTGTTCATGACATAACTGTGCTACGGTATTTTGATTTAGAATATTTTACTTGATGATTTCAACATGAACACAAGAGGTTTTACATAAAGTATTACACTTGCGATTTTAAAGAGGAGAACATGTAAAAGGGTTTTCCAGTTTAAAAAAAAAGTGATTGTCAGTCGGTTGGGGGCATAAAATAGGAAAAAAAACTCCTGACCTTTTAAACCCGCCACCGCTGGTCCCAGATCGCCCACCGATGACATCACGATCAGTGGTCACCTGACACTGCAGACAATCCCAGGCCTCAGCAGTCACGTGCCGTAAATCCAGAAAGAGCTCGCTGTGGTTTGTGAATGGCTGCAGGGTCACATTAACCATGAACGTGACGTCATCATCATGTGCGTAAAAAAGCGGAGGGTTTTTTAATTTTTTTGTAACACCCCTGACCATCCGACGAGCAGTTTTTTTAAATATTTGAAAACCCCTTTAAGAAAGCTGTAGCTTTAAATAAAAAAAAGGTTAAAAACTTGACCATGAAACTTATAATATAACCATAGCTCAAGGTCACCACAAAACCCTCATGTCTCCTATGTCTCAACTAAACAGAACTAAAGATGGCCGTACACATTAGATTATTCTCATTGATCACTCGTCCATTGGATCACCGACATGAACGATCCCACCGGCAACAAGCCGGACTAAACTAGCAGATTAAGCATATATATATATAATAAAAATAATTGCAATGCATTTGCCTATTCATGACACAGATCTAGTTTAAAGGGGTTGTCTCACTACAAGGATTGCTTTTTATGTTAAAGATCTTGCAAAAACAAGTCACTTTGTAGTATATGTCCATTAACAGTGTCCTATCTATACCTAGATATCCCCTCTTGTATGGGCTGCATCAGTTCCTCGGGTCGCTATAGCTACAGACCTGTTTGATCTATCATGTTAGGCTGCCAGCGTTGGTTGCTATAGCTACAGACCTGGCTTCTGTTGCAGCCTAGTGGAAGCCAGTAAACACGCCCCTGAATTCAAAATGATACCAAGAAAACAGGACTGAGGTAAGATGAATTAATGGCGTGAGACAACCCTTTTAAGTCAACAGTGGCTGTAAAATTCCAACGTGATCACATTTTTGGTGGACAGAAGTCTGCCACTGATCATAAAGAAACATTGTTAGAATAATTTTACCAGGGTTACCAAAAATGATCAAAAACAGCCATTTTGGGCAACTTTTTTTCCTGTGATCCTGTATGCAGGTAGTTTTAAATTACGAGAAGACTACTTGGTGACCTTAGTTCAGTTTTGTGAAGCTGCACTAGGTCTACGTACGATGCAGTTGTATTATTGCTAGGTGAAACTGGCTTTGAGCCTGATGCACACGGCCAAATCAGGGTAAGTTCCCCAACGGATCTGAGCGTTGAATACGTGTTGGATTTTACATCCAAATCTGAAGTCTGCATCCTACTGATTTCAATGGGAAATCCGCATGACCGTGCAGATGACCCAGAATTTCCCAACGTGGATTTCAAATCCACCTCCCTAAAAAAAAAAAAAATGTTAAAAATGACATCACTAATTGACATGAAATGAACACGGGAGCTTCAATGGGAAGATGAAAACCAGCACTGATTCCGCGTCAAATAATTTGGACACTAACTGAATGTGGATTCGACACCAACTTATAGTGAATCAATATGCGATCAGTGTCCAAACCACAACTTGAATCCACAACCTAATTCCACAATGAAAATCCTGCTCAAACATTAGCATTAAATCCACGTCTATATTTTAGAATCCGCATCTAAAATCCACGCATCAATTAGGATATTAGATGCAGATTCCATATGGATTCCATGTTAAAAATGTCAGCATTTCAATTCCATTGTGTGAGCATACCTTTACAACTTTTCCAGTTGTACAGAACCCTACTGTACCCCCATTTGCCTTTGGTTTTACATGCAGAGTTTTTCTATCAGACTTTGCACAGTTTTGATAGGCTTATTGGCAACATCTGAGTTAATTAGGGACACACCTCTGGATGTATTTTAAACGCACACCAGAAACACACTGCTTCTGTGTGTAACATCATGGGAAAGTCTAAAGAAATCTGCCAAGATGTCAGGAAGAGAATTATACGCAAGTACAAACAAGATAGGAATGTCCAGCCATCATACAATATCATAAAATATCAACCCAAGAACAAAAGCAAAAGACCTTGTGAAGATGCTGGCGGAAGCTGGTAAGATTGTGTCGTTATCCACAGTGAAACGAGCACTGTATCAACATGGGCTGAAAGGGTACTCTGTCACGAAGAAGCCATTACTCCAAAAGAAACACATAAAAGCCAGATTGATGTTTGTGATGCACAAATGACCTACATGTAGACATGTCCTGTGGTCTGACAAAGCTAAAATTAAACTGTTTGGCCATAATGACCATCGTTTGGAGGAAAAAGAGAGAAGCTTGGAAGCCTAAGAACACCATCCCAACTGTGAAACACGTGGGTGTCAGCATCATGCTGTGGGGTTGCTTTGCTGCAGGAGGGACTGGTACACTTCACAAAATAGATGGCATCATGAGGAAAGAAGATTATGTGGCAATACTGAAGAAACATCTCAAGACATCAGCCAGGAAGTTAAAGCTTGGGCAGAAATGGGTCTTCCAAATAGACAATGACTGGAAGCATACTGCCAAACTGGTTACAAAGTGGCTTAAGGATAAACAAGTCAATGTTTTGGAGTGACCATCACAAAGCCCTGATCTCAATGCTATTCAAAATGTATGGGCAAAGCTGAAAAGAGAGGCGTGAGCAAGACGACCTACAAACATGGCTCAGTTACACCAGTTCTGTCAGGAGGAATGGGCCAAAATTCCTACCAACTATTGTGAGAAGCTTGTGGAAGGATCCAAAACGTTTGACCCAAGTCATACAGTTTAAGGGTAATGCTACCAAATACTAATGAAATGTAGGTAAAGTTCTAATTTTTTTTGCAGAAAGTAATAAAAATGCCTTTAAAAAATTCTCTCATTATTCTAGCATTTTCTGCAAATATAAATAATTTTGGTTCCTAATTGACCTAAAACGGGGAAGGTTTATTCTGATTTCATGTCAGATAGTGAGAAAACCTGCAGATGACATGTATATGCCATGTAGAAGGGCGAGTCAAAAATAATCCGCAGTTATATTAAAATCCAGGGTCGCTGCTGTGCAGATGTGAACATGTTATGTCACCTCATTTGTGACTGCAGTGCAGGAAAAAATGGCTACAACGATTTGCATTTGCACAAAAGAAGAGCAGCATGCAGAGATTCGTTTTTTTGGGAGGGTTGAGTGCGTGTCTGATGCGGATATTTATCACAGACTTTGTGCACAGTATGGAGAAATGAACGGATAGCGACAATAAAGTAAGGTCACACGAGCCTCAACTATGAAGAAGGTAAGGACTGCTATGCAAGGGTGTTGTCTTGTTGCAGGACAATGCATTGTTGCCAATACCGTTGACTCTCCAAAATCTTAGTTTTGAGGTGTAAAAACATCCTTCCTTTAGTCTTGACTTTGCCCCGTCGGACTATCACCTAATTAGTCCTCTAAAGAAGACCTAACAGGATGAAGAAGATGGAAGTCTGATGGAGAGGTGAAGACAGTGGTGCATTCAAGGGTCATAGATCAGCCTAAAACAATTTTTTAATGAGGGAATATGAAAGCTTAAAAGGGGCATTCTCAACAAAGAATTTGATGATATATTGTGAGAATATGCCATCAAAGTCTGATAGGTGCCGGTCCCATCTCTGGCACCTGGACCTATCTTGTGAATAGGCCTTGAAAGTTTTGGCTCAAAATGTAGAATAAGTGGCGCTAGCACACAGCTCTCCATTCTGTTCTATGGGAGTTCCACATACAGCCAAATACACCTCTCACCTGTACTGAGAACTCCCACAGAACAGAATGGAGAGTCGTCTGCAAATGCAACTGGCTCTCCCATTCTGAGCCGACACTTTTGGGAGCCCGTTATGGCACCTATCAGACTTTGATGGTATATTCTATGGATATTCCATTAAGACCGATGGTGGGAAAACCCCTTTAAGACATATGGATAAAGTGTCAGGGAGATTATGTCGAAAAATTATGTACTGGTCTTTTCTGCAAGACTAAAATAAATTCTACAGCCAGAGTGTGGATAATTTTTGACTCACCCTTGTATATTATGAATAGCATCCATTTTAATACATGCTGCTACTTCTAGTCCCACATAGGGGGCTTATGCATGTATGAAAACGGTCTAGGTTTAAGACTTTCTTTATTGCCCATAGCAACCAATCAGAGCCCATAACAACCAAATCAGAGCTCCCCTTTCATATAATGCTCCGAAAAATGAAAGGGGAGATCTGATTGGTTGCTATGAGCTCTGATTAGTTGCTATGGGCAACAAAGGAAGTCTTACACCTACAGAGTTTTCATACATGAGGCCCACGGTTTTTTATACGGCACATTACTGCACATACATTTGCTGCACTTCCACTTTTTTGTTGTTCCATCTGTAAACTACAATGAACAATGGAACAATTTTCTTCTAGTTTGATGGTACATTGTGTTTCCATTTAGTAGCATAGTGTCTAATAAATGAAAATCCTTGTTAAAAACAGCCAAACCCAATCTCCCTGATAAACTTAATAAAACAAGCCACTGCCTAGTCTAGTGTGTGTGGATCACAGCCAACTGGAGCTGTTCTGTATAAATTACCATTCCTGTCACATAGGTTGCAAAATGGTTTCAAGGAGCCGTGGCCTTGTGGTTTTTATCTGTAGTATTACTGCCCAAAGAAAGCTATTATTTGCAATCAACAGTAAATTCTCACCTTAACATATTAGACTTAAAGGGGTTGTCCACTTTACAATGCCTTTCACTTATTATGTATATAAAAGGAAACCAAACAACTTTCTAATATACATGAATTAAAATGTTTGCTCCTGTACATCTTATACCAGCGCAGTGTAAAAAAACACAACAAAAAAAACAGTAGTAACAGTAGTGTATGGAGGAGCAGAACTTCTCCAGTATTTCTACCTCCAGCAGCGTCTTATCATGTGACCACCACACAGGTCATGTGACCCTGGTATCCAGGTAACAGTAGTGTATGGAGGAGCAGAACTTCTCCAGTATTACCACCTTCAGCAGTGTCTTATCATGTGACCACCACACAGGTCATGTGACCACCACACAGGTCATGTGACTCCGGTATCCAGGTAACAGTAGTGTATGAAGGAGCAGAACTTCTCCAGTATTACCACCTCCAACAGCGTCTTATCATGTGACACCACACAGGTCATGTAACCCTGGTATCCAGGTATCAGTAGTGTATGGAAAACAGAACTTCTCCAGTATTACCACCTCCAGCAGTGTCTTATGTGAACACCACACAGGTCATGTGACCCTGGTATCCAGGTAACAGTAGTGTATGGAGGAGCAGAACTTCTCCAGTATTACCACCTCCAGCAGCATCTTATCATGTGACCACCACACAGGTCATGTGACCCTGGTATCCAGGTAACAGTAGTGTATGGAGGAGCAGAACTTCTCCAGTATTACTACCTCCAGCAGTGTCTTATCATGTGACCACCACACAGGTCATGTGACCCTAGTATCCAGGTAACAGTAGTGTATGGAGGAGCAGAACTTCTCCAGTATTACTACCTCCAGCAGTGTCTTATCATGTGACCACCACACAGGTCATGTGACCCTGGTAACCAGGTAACAGTAGTGTATGGAGGAGCAGAACTTCTCCAGTATTACTACCTCCAGCAGCGTCTTATCATGTGACCACCACACAGGTCATGTGACCCTGGTATCCAGGTAACAGTAGTGTATGGAGGAGCAGAACTTCCACAGTATTACTACCTCCATCAGTTTCTTTCAATGTCTGTTTAGAAGTCTCCTCACATTCTTCTTTCTATCTCGCCTTTCTTTTTTTTTTCTATAGTTAACTTTATTAACAACATGACATCACTTACAGAGACAAAAGTTATACAATTACTACACACAGTAAAAAAAAGTTGCTGGACTAACCATGATAATATGTATTCCACCATTATTCCTATTCCCTTACCCCATATGCCATGTAACTCTGTTACTAGCTGACTGCCAGGAGGTCACATGACTGATGCTATGTTTACTCCAGACAGTGACTCCCTGGGACAGGAATGTGAGCTGTACCATTTTTTTTTTTATTTCTAGAAAGGGGCCTAATGCATTGATATAAGACAGGAGCAGAATTTTTAAAGCTTCTATATTAGAAAATTGTCTGATTTCCTATTATATACATAATAAATAATAAAAATATAAAGTGGACAGCCCGTTTAAGTGAAAGGGTATGTTCACACGATGTACTGCAGCGCATAATCCATAGTTCTCTATGAGAATTATGGATTACTATAATTTCGGCGCACATCTCGCCTGTATTAGAGCGCAAATACGTGGCGAAATGCGTGCCGAAATTACGCCATGTTAACATACCCAAAGGCAAAGAAATAAAAATATTATTGTCGAATATACAGTAATTGTACTAATTACTAATTTTACATCATAACTTGAGACTGTAACTTTATGGAAAACTAGAAATTGGTTCTTGTAGTCCCGATATTGTCAACCTAACGTAAGAATAGATAATAAAAAAACAAGATGAAAAGATAACTAATACGAATATCATCAAAACGACATCCCAAAGCTTCCCAACATAAGTGTCAAGAGAACGACAGTGCCTCCACTGCTCGTCTTCTTCCTACAGTGCATGCTGGTGCCACCTGTTCCCGAGGTAAGTAACACACCTGATGTTAATGAAGCCATGACATCAGACCAGGCCACCTTCTGCCATTGCTCCATGGCCCAGGTCTGATGCTCACATGCCTATTGGGATGCTTTCAGCAGTAGACAGAGGACAACTTGGGCACTCTGACTGGTCTGTGGACATCACGTCCACAGACCAGTCAGAGTGCCCAAGTTGTTCTGACTCCTTTCTATTATAGCCAGCAGTAACTTTTGCAGGAATATTTTCCATAGTAGCTTTTCCAGACCAGACAGGTTAGCCTTTGCTCCTCATACACATAAAAATAACCATGACTCCAACATTGGTAAGGTACGTCCACAGAGCAAGGGGTTTCAGTCCTTTTTTTTTTTTTTTTAAAGACATTTTTCGGATTTGAAAACGGTCTGTAAACCGACTGTCAACCATCCCTGTAGACATCAATAGAAAATCTGCCCAGTAGTAGTGGGTGGATTTTCACACTGACACCATTTCAAAAAACTCGAAATATGCACACTCTTCCGCCCGGTTTTCAGCGGGTGTTATGCTAATTCAATGGTTGAAGGGGACTGACGAATCCACAAACCACAAACGGAACCGTCCCCTAAAACCATTCAAGAGACAATAAAATACCGGCTGGATTCTTTAACAGAATCCGACCAACATTTTACAACTGCCATGTGACCATACCCTAACTCGGGTCCTTTCTTGGGCTTTTGGTAGGTACTAGCTGCTGAATAGCAGGAATACCCATAATACCTTACATTTTGCTTGACAATTCTAAATTCCTCCCAATTCTAGAGATTAGTGGGGTAGTTGGGAGGGGGTTCCTGGCAGTAGGGCCCCCTGCAATTAAACAGTTATCACTTAAAGGGGTTGTCTCACTCCATTGATTCATCTTACCTCAGTTCTGTTTTCTTGGTTTCACTTTGAATTCAGGGGCGTTTTTACTGGCTTCCAAAAGGCTGCAGTAGAAGCCAGGTCTGTAGCTATAGCAACCAGCGCTGGCAGCCTATCAGGATAGATCAAACAGGTCTGTAGCTATTGCGACCTGAGGAGCTGATGCAGACCATACAAGAGGGGATATCTAGGAATAGGTAGGACACTGTTAATGGACACATATTGCAAAGTGACTTGTTTGTGCAAGTTCTTTAACATAAAAAGCAATCCTCGTAGTAAGACAACCCCTTTAATCAGTGTGATACCCCTTAAATAAACACTTGATGCAGTGATCAAGTTATATCAACAATGAATTATATACTGATCAACACAACTTAATATTGTATTTATTCTTTTCTTGCCTTTCTATTCTTTATTGTTGCAGAGTACAATTATCATTGTAATATTTTAGTAATATAAACCTTTTTTTCCTAGTCTAGATCATTTTCCAGTCCTCAGAACGCAGCCAGCAATGTAAACAATGGGTGTTTTCATTCTGGTTTCCAAGGCTTGCGGGCAGATCCTCGGATGTGATGTCATTGTATTTGCTGTAGGATACTAATGAAGCCAGGATTTCAGGAGGGTTTAGCAAATTATACCCCAGTATCAGGTAGAAAAACCCCTGCAGTATGGATAATGCTAACAGGTCTTCTGTCGCATATATATTAGTACTTGAGTATTTTATATTGAAGTACCATATATACTCGAGTATAGGCCGAGTTTTTCAGCACAAAAAATGTGCTGAAAAATCCGACCTCTGCTTATACTCGAGTCACTGTCGCCGCTCAGGCGCTGCTAAGGCCCGGGCGCCGGCAGGGACGCTTCTGCTATATACGACTCCTCAGGGAGCGCATACAGCAGAATACTGAGTATGCCGACAGCATCCGGGCGCTGTCGGCAATCTCTTCACCTGCATTTCGCCCGTAGTAGAGCGCAGTAAGCTCTCAATACGTGTCGAAATGCGTCCCAAAATAAGCCGTGTGAACATAGCCTAATAAATAGCAGTGTGATTTACATTGCTTTTACTTTGAAACACGCATCAGCATTCACATGACTGATCACCGATGCGTGTCTCATTGCATCTTTCAAATCCGTCTTTCGGATCCGTTCCAAGAATTGCCATGTCAATTCTTGGTCCGAAAAACGCAGCAGGAGCCCTATAATAAACTATAGGGTACGATCCTGCTGCAGCCAACATGCATCCAAACACGCAGCTGTGTGTTAGATACGTGTTGGATCTGATCACTGCTGCGTCTTTTGATGCGATTCTCAGATCCAAAATAGATCCGAAGTCGGATCCAAAAATGCCGTGTGAACAACCCCTTACTTTACACGCTCTATTAGTTGGCTTACTTCAGGCCACTAATTGCGGCAAAATTGTGGCGCACGGTGTCACAGCTAAGCGACAGCCCTTTCCACAAAGCTGCACTCCCTTTTCCAACGCTATACCCCCTTTCGTCGGATGAGGTGCAGGAGGGTCTAGAAACAGTCTAAAACACACAATAAATGTGATGTAAAACATGTATTTGCCATTATTTTGTTTTAAAATTCTGACACAATTGCCTTAAAGGGGTTGTCTCACTACAAGGATTGCTTTTTATGTTAAAGATCTTGCAAAAACAAGTCACTTTGCAATATATGTCCATTACCAGTATCCTACCTATTTCTAGATATCCCCTCTTGTATGGGCTGCATCAGCTCCTCAGTTCGCTGTAGCTACAGACCTGTTTGATCTCTCCTGATAGGCTGCCAGCATTGGTTGCTATAGCTACAGACCTGGCTTCTACTGCAGCCTAGTAGAAGCCAGTAAACACGCCCCTGAATTCAAAATGAAACTAAGAAAACAGGACTGAGGTAAGATGAATCAATGTAGTGAGACAACCCCTTTAACCAAAGAATTTTTTTTTTTATTTTTTTTATGTAAAATATCCCTTTCGTATTGCAGTAAACTATAATGAAAAGTGTGATTTTTCTACTCCCAAGCCTCTTTAGCCATAGAATTAAGATTCATTTGTTTTTGTTATTTGGTAAGTAAATACCATTTTTTATTAAAATTTATGCAGTCATCTTTTTAAAATAAAACACAGACGTGCCACCTCAAACGCAGATATGAAATGTTTTGTGACGCAACAAGATTGCCCCGCATCATCGATTTTCTTTTCAGCGGTGCACAGAACAGTATGTGGGCTGTAAGAGTAATGAGATATGTCAATACAGAGAACGCGATCGAAAATGAAGTCGAGAGAATTGTTATCTATTAAACCAAGCCATAGGGCCATGCACCTATCAATGTGACGTGCAAACAAGCCGGATCACTTCTGCTAAACAGTGAGCAAATCTATAGCTCATAAATCACCAATAAGCTTTACTCAGCAGAGTACAAGCAAAGCTTGGGGTAATCTGTTCAATGTAAGCATTGATTTTTCTGGCCTTTGCATCGCCTTCAATATAAAGAACTTAACAATATGGTCTGGTGTGGTTAGAGGAAACATGTTACATGTTAGACCCTCATAACAACCTCATACATACTAAAACAATTTGCAAAATTCTGCAAAAACTGTTCTTAATAAAGAACAGAAGGTGAATGGCCTGTTCCTTTGTTCGCAGTCCTCCCGCCCAGTGAAAAATCAAGTTTTCCTAAACTCCTTTCTCTTTGGGAGAGCAGAGAAAATAACATTCATAGATAATGTGATCAAGTGATTAAATAGAGTAAAACTCTTGTAAGGCCGGGTCTACACAGCACAGGAATATCGTCGGATTTTCGGCCGTTTCAGTATTTTGCTTCTGCTGAGATTCCGACGGTACCCCGAGGACTTAATTACAGAAAGGACTTAGCCTATATATATTAAAGGGGTTGTCTCACTACAAACATTGCTTTGTATGCTAAACATCTTGCAAAAACAAGTTACTTTGCAAAATATGTCCATTAACAATGTCCTACCTATTCCTAGATATCCCCTCTTGTATGAGCTGCATCAGCTTTTGAGGTTGCTATAGCTACAGACCTGTTTGATCTCTCCTGATAGGCTGCCAGCACTGGTTACTATAGCTACAGACCTGGCTTCTACTGCAGCCTAGTGGAAGACAGTAAACACCCCTGAATTCAAAGTGAAACCAAGAAAACAGGACTGAGGCAAGATGAATCAATGTAGTGAGACAACCCCTTTAAGGTACTATTCCTTACACCATATCCTATTTAGTAGATGCTATTATGTGTATTTGTTTTTTGCACATGTTTTAAATTGATATTAATGGAATGGGAAGTGAGGTGTACGTTTGTAGTTCACTCCCCCTTTCTTCCCTATTTAATTGAATAGTTTTGTTAACAATGTGTTACCGTGAACAAGGGCAATATGTGAGCCCGAAACGCGTCGGTTTTTTTGTCCTCCCTGTACCCTCTGCACTTTGGACTGAAATAAAGCACTCCTTTTCATCGATAATCGCTGGGTCCGTTTATCCTTTGCATTCTGAAGTTACCAAAGTAAGGCTTGTGTACTGAGGGCCAAGAAGATGGACGCGAAGATGAAGTGCGCGCCATAGCTGGTGATATGAAACTTCCATTCACTACTTTCGGTGAGCTACAGCCATTTCTTACCTTTACTGGTTTAATGAGTTGCCTGTGCTGCATAGACAGCAATGAAAAATCTGTGCTGTAGTCTTTACAGCACTGCTTTTTTAGCGTCGGGTTTAAATCTGACGGAATATGCAACATGCTGTATATTCCGCCGGATTCTGCTCAGATTTGTACGGCCCTGTACATTCAATTTGAAAACCGACCGCAGCTTTTGTGCAATTCTTTCCAGCGATGTCAAAATGTTGTCGGATTTTGGACGCCATTGTGACATATGCTGAGTGGACATTATCCTAATTGCTAACAACAAACCAAAAGATATGAAACAAAATGAAAAACAGATAGACAACAGCTATTTTAAAGGGAATGGAATCTATTTGATTTTAGTTAATTGTCTGTAATCTATAGAAGAAAAATAAAAGTTTTCTTTTTACATTTGTACTTATTTATTTCTCATTTCTGAAGGCTAAGTCCCCTTTTGCAAGAATTTTTTGTAATTGTCCTAATGCAACTAAACTGAGAAAAGAAGAAGTTTACTTACTGGTCCTGAGGCAGGTCCAAAACAAAGTTCCGATAGGATACAGAGAAGCCGCAAAGCTATATAGCAAAGGTTCTATGTGCAAATTCAACGCCATGCACCCCCCCTCCCCCGCCCCATATCTTTAGCGAGGGGAGAGAAGGGTGGCGGTGGGAACACCCCTTTAAGTCTTCGTATTTGTAAGTATGGGGACTATGGGATGTCATTGGTATTGAGCACTTGGGGGATGCTGGACAGTACACCAAATAGAACAGTAGAGGCATCACCAATAAACTGTAACATAAGTATGGTATAACACACATAACCCTGTGATTCACTAACGAGAGCCAAAAACCA